>PVIA01003643.1:0-161746 GCA_004024845.1 Tonatia bakeri | reverse complement strand
TTCAAACTTCTTTTAGTAGAATGCTCTATCTGTCATTGCAGAATACTATAACTCCCCTAAAAACTCAAACCAACCAGTCCCTTCCTGCCCCCCTCACCCTCCCCTCCCCTCCACACCCCTCCACCACCACCCCCAGCATTTGCAATGAGGTTCAATGGCTCCAAACTCTTCGATTCCTAGTGAAAGGCCTATAGAAATGCAAAGCACCCAGCCCTGCTGAACCCTTCTAACAGGAAAAACAAGGCCTTGACTTCCTGCTCCTGAGGGCGTCAGAGGGGGTGCCTAGCTCCAGCTCCTGGGGGAAGGCAAACATTCAGTTCAAGGAAAGCCAGGCAATCTTCTGCAATATGCACCGTGCAGAGACAGAAGGCCTTTCAGGCACTGTGGGGGGCAGTTGGAGTGTACCTCTGGGTGAGAACTTAAACCCCAGGGAGCCCCGCCCCCTCCGCTGCTTCTCAATCTGATTTGCAGCTTTAATGAGAGGTTAGCAGGATGAATGGAAAACATGACAAGCAGCACAGGAATGTGAAAGTGTTGCCTGTGACTAAAACGACCAGATTATTCAGGTTATTGTCCCGTGACCTATTTTCCAAAAGAGAATAACATTGATTTTTCTTATCATATTACTCATTCAAAAATTCAAATATTAAAAAGAGAGCTGGACCTTTACCACTCGAGGGTAACAACTGTTAAGACCTGGTGGACGTTGTCCCAGATGGGGGTGTGTGCATGAGTGTGTTTCATTGTGTGTGAGTGTGTCTGGTTTGGTATACATTTAATTGTTTTCTAGTATTTTACTATGATAAACTATAATGCAGTGGATATTTTGGGAGATTTTTGGCTGATTACTTAAAAATAAAGTTCTAGAAGTTAAATGGTGGCCTCAAAAAAAAAGTTTGTCTTAAATTTTGATGCAGATTATTATTCTGCCCTGCAGTTTGTAATCTCAACATCAGAGTACAAGGATCGCAATTTCCGCAGACGCCTGCAACACCAGGCTCTGAGATGCTTTTCCGATCTGGAGAACCCATATGTAATAGTTTTAATTGGCATTTCTTTGATTACTTGAGATAACCACTGGACTAATTGATGTCAAACACCACATTCATTTTGCCTTTGTTCATTTAAAAAAAATTTTAATTGTGGTGAAATACACATAATAATTTATTATGTTAGTCATTTTAAGTGCTCAGTTCAGTAATGTTAAATACATTCATTATTGTGCAACCAGTCTCCAGAACTCTTTCTGTCTTCAAAATTAAAGCTCTGCGCCCAATAAACAATAAACACTCCACCTCCCCTCCTCCCAGCCCCTGCGACCACCTGCCTGCTTCCCGCCTCTATGAATCTGACTGGTCTAGACATCTCATGTGAGTGGAATTGCACGGTGTGCGTGTTTTTGTGACTGACTCATTTGACTTAATCTCCTCAAGATTCACCCGCGTTGCAGCGGATGTGCGGATTTCCTTCATTTGCATGGTTGAACAGTGTCCCATTGTCTGTATCACCACACTTTGTTTCCCCGTCTGTCAGTGCATGGTTGGTTGTCTCCACTCTTTGGCTGTTTTAAAATAATGCTTCCATGAACATGGGTGTGCAAATCTCTCTTCAATATTTTGCTTTCTATTCCTCCGGGCACATACCCGGAAGTGGAATTGCTATGTAATAGACATAGCAATTCTGCTCTTACATTTTTGAGGCACCGCTATATCATTTTCCACAGCAGATGCATCCTTTTTCATTCTCATCAACTGAGCACAAGTGTTCCAATTTCCCCACGTTCTTGCCGACACTTGTTACTTTATGTTTTTTTAAGTAGTTGCCATCCTAATGAGTGTGAGGTAGGTGCCAGTGTTTTGAACCTTATAAAAATTGAACCATTCAATATGTATTATTCCATGTCTGGCCTTTTTTGTTTAGTATTATTTTTATGAGAATCATTTATGTTTTCACATAGAACAATATTTAATTAATTTTCAATGCTTTATAACATTTATTGTGTAAATTTGTTATAACTATTTATCTACTCTAATGTTGAGGAACTTTGGGGTTGTTTCTAGTTTTTTGATTATTATAGCTACTACTACAAGGAACATTTTAAATGCCTTTTTGTAATCACATGTATGCACTTCTGTTGAATATATACCTAAGAATAGAATTGCTGGGTCATGCTCTATGCATATACTTAGCTTTAGTAGACACTATCAAACAGTTTTCCAGATTTTTGTACCAATTTGCACATCTATCAATAGCGTGTGAGATTTCTCGTTGTTCCACATCCTCACCAACATGTAGTTGTTTTGCTATTAGCCATTCTGGTGGGTAAAGAGTGGTATCTAATTGTGGTTTAAATGTGCATTTCCCTGGCGAAAACCGAGCACCTTTTCAGATGTGCACCAGCCACTTGGGTACTCTCTAGTGATCTGCCTGTTAAGGTCCTTGCCCATCTTTTTTTGTATTTTCCATTTTTTTTTTAAAGTAATGTAAAGAACTTCTTTATTTACTCTGAATGAGTCCTTTGTTAGAAATATATATTGCATTTTTTTTCAGTCTGTGGTTTGCCTTTTCATTCTCTTAAAATGGTCTCCTCTGATGAACGGAAGTTCTTTCTTTTCATGCAGTCTAATTTATCAGTGTTTTCTCTTATGATCAGTGACTTTCATGTCCTGTTTAAGAAATCTGTGCGTATCTTGATAGCACAAAAATATTCTCCTGTGTTATCCTCTCAAAGTGTCTTTGTTTTACTTTTCACAAAATCCAGCTGGATTTTCCTTTGAATCATGTGAGTCAGAGATTGAGATGAGGTTTTCTCTGTATCGGCATCTGCCGACCCAGCATCACTTAGTAAGAAGACTGGCCTTTCCCCCGCTGAGCCACAGCATCACCTTTGTTAGAGTTCGCGTCCGTGTGTTTCTGCTTTCTCTCTGCTGGTCCATCGATCCGCTTTGCTCTCGGGCCAGTACCACCCTGTCCCAACCACCTGGCGTCGAGTTCGCTTGGGGTAGCTCCTGCCGGTCTTTCTATTTGCTCTTCCTCGCGCTCACCCTGGCCACCCAGGGCCCTTGCCTCTGTATTTCCGTATTTAATTAAACTAATGCTCCGAGTTCCACATTAAAAACACACAAACAAACCTGCCAGGGTATTTTTGAAGTTTGCATGGAGTCTCTGGACTGATTTGGAGGAATCGATGTCTTTAAAATGTTGTGTGCCCAGCCCACAGACCTCTCCCTCCACTTACTCAGGTCTCCTTAGAGTTTCTGCACAGAGACCTTGCACCTCTTTTGGTAGAGCTGTTCCTAAGTATTTGATTTTTAATGCTGTTGTGCATAGTTTCAAGTTTGGAACTTAATTTTCTAATTATTTCTTGTGTATTGACCTTTTTCTAGCAGATTTCCTTAATTGACTTATTAATTCTAAATTTATACATAGATTAAGCTGAATGGATCATTGATTTTCATTCTTCTTTACTATTCAAGTATTTTCTTCCAAACAATTCATTTTAAGACTATACATTTTCCTAGTAATCTTAGCTGCATCTCACATGTTTTGTTACACAATATTTTTACTATCAGTAAGGTAAAATATTTTCTAATTCCACTGAGGTTGTCTCTTTGACCCATAATTTATTTACTAGTGCATTACCTAATATAATAATGTTGGGGAATTATCAACTTATTTTTTGTTATTGATTTCTTAATTCTACTTCAGTCATAGACATCATCTATGACTAATCCTTTGAAGTTGCTGAATTTGTTGTGTGGCCCAGCATTTGTTCAATGTGGTAAAAGATCTATGTGAACATGATAAATATCTATTCCGCAGCTGTTGAGTATAGTATTTAGAACATTTAAGTCA
Source organism: Tonatia bakeri (assembly GCA_004024845.1). Lineage (NCBI taxonomy): Eukaryota > Metazoa > Chordata > Mammalia > Chiroptera > Phyllostomidae > Tonatia > Tonatia bakeri. Next base: position 157,891 of record PVIA01003643.1, on the reverse strand, counting down.
CATTAAACTTGTGAATTACATATATCAAATCTTCTGTGTCTTCACTGGTTTGTTGTTTGCTTTAGACTACTTGTTTGTTTGTTTGTTTTTAAAGATTTTATTTATTTATTTTCAGAGAGAGGGGAAGGGAGGGAGAAAGAGAGGGAGAGAAACATCAGTGTGTGGTCATCTCTCACATACCCCTACCTGGGGACCCGGCCTGCAATCCAGGCATGTGCTGTGACTGGGAATCGAACCAGTGACTTTTTGGTTCTCAGGATGGCACTCAGTCCACTGAGCCACACGAGCCAGGGCTGCTTTAGTCTACTTGTTCTGTCAGTTTCTGAGAAAGGTGTGTTAAAATCTTCCTCCCTTATCGTGGATTTATCTATTCTTTCTCTTGGATATACCAATTTTTGGATTTTGAAGAATAATTTTGCAGAACATAGAATTCTAGAGTGACATTTATTTACTTTTAAGCCCATTAAAGAGATTATTGAATTGTCTCCTGATTTCAGGTGTGTCTGATAAAATGTTAACTGTCACACTTTTTGTAGCTTCTTTGGGAATAATATGCAGTTTTTAATGTTTGTATTTCATTTTCAGCAGTTTTAGTATATTGTACCTAGGTGTGGTCTTCTTTGAATTTATTCTGCTTGAGGTTTGCAAAGCCTGGATCTGTAGCTTGCTGTCATTTGTTAATTTCAGAAAGTTTTCAGCTGTTATCTTCAAATATTACTTCTGGTCCATGTTCTTTTCTCCCCTCTGGGATGCCCATTACTCTCTCATGAGAATTTTTTACATTGTGGCCCATCTGTCTCTTACATTCTTTCCTACATTTTATGATCTTTTTTATCTCCTTTCTTAGTTTTAATCTTCTGAACTCTCTTTAAGTCCATGAATCCTCTCTTTGGCTGTATCTAATTCGCTATTAAACTCATTAATTTAGCTCTTAATTTCAATTGTATTTCAGTTCAATCATTTTCATTTGGTTACTTTTTAAAAATTGAGATGTAATTGATATATAACATTGTGTTTGTTTCATGTGTACAACATAATGATTTGATATATGTATACACTGCAAAATGATAACCACAGTAAGTTTAGCTAACATAGTTACTTTTATAGATTCCAATTCTTTGGTAAAATTTTCCATTTTGTCATCTATTTTCTTGATCATATTGATCAGTTATTTTATTTTCTTTAAGATTTTATTTGTTTTTGGAGAGAGCGGGAGGGAGGAAGAAAGAGAGGGAGAGAAACATCGACGTGCAAGAGACACATCGATTGGTTGCCTCTAGCATGCCCCAAACTGGGGACCTGGCCCAATCAAACCAGCGATCTTTTGATTCACAGTCTGGTACTCAACCCACTGATCCACACCAGCCAGGGCTGATCAGTTATTTTAAAGTCCCTGCTAATAACACCAGTGTTTGGATCACCTGTAGATCTTGGGTGTGTGTGGGGGGGGGCATTTTTCACTTTCTTTGTTTCTGAGAATACCAAAAAAACCCCAAAGTCACCAAATTTTACTAGTTAGGTCGGCTTTAAGTCCATGAAGCAAATTCAAGTTCTCGTTCTAGCGAGGACAACCTTTTAGCCATCTTTTTTTTTTAAGTCTTCCTAACTGCTATTTCCTACACTCTCAGATGCTTGACCCCATTCCAGCCTCCCTCCTTGTCGGCTGATGGCCTAGATCTCTGAACTTATTAAGGTTTGAATTTATCGAGGCCTCCACCTCAAGATTTCTTTGTTTTCTTATCTATCTTCCTTTACTCTTGATGTGGAGGAAGACTCAGAGACACCTTGCTCCTCTTTCATCAAAGAATCTCTGACCTTGATCTCATCTGAGTTGACTCCTCCTAGGCCCTGCCCTGTGAATGCTCATTCCTCTCCTCTGGTTCCCTAGTGTCTGTCAGTAAACACGATCAAGTCTCCCCATCCCCACGTAAACAAATGAAAAAACAAACCTTGGTTCGATGTGTTCAATGACTACTACTTCTAAGCGGTCATGACAGCAAACTTTTCAAAGGAGAAATCTGTATTCCGTTTCTTAACTTCCTTACCAACCACTCATTCCTTGACACTTGGTTTCTAGCCCCACAATGTTACAGAGACCCTGTTCAGTAGCTGCCTTTGACCTCAGTCTGAAGCCCCACGGCCTCTCCCAGCGAGCCTCTTCTCCGACCTCTCTGCAACAGGGTCACTCGCTTCTTGATGCTTCCTTCCCCTTCAGCTTCTTCAACATTTTTCTCAGACCTTCTAGTTTTCTAACAGGCAGTTCCAATGCCCCTCGCTGCGTCCCTCTTCTCCTTCCACGCCCTCAGAGGCGGTGTTTCCCAAGGCTCTGCTCTGAGCCATCTCCTCCTTCCTTCTCTCCCTGCTCTTTCCCCTGTTAACTGCCACATTCACACTCACCACCGCTTTTATTACCAGACTTCCAAAAACTCGTTTCCAGTTCCATTTTCACTCTTCACTCTTCATTCCACTCTTCATGTCCATTCATATCCACTGGACATCTGTCTCTGGGTGTCCTACTAATCCCTCAAATTCAACATGTCCAAAATAAGACAGTTTCTCCCCAAATAAGCTTCTTTTCCTGGCTACCCTCTCTTGGTTCAAAGTATCCAGGAGCTCCCAATAACTCAAGCCTAAAAAATTTGTAGTCCTCACTGACTCTTTATTTTCTGGTTCCACCCTCCAACAAATCAGACACAATGTTCTGTTAATCTTGTCAATGTAAGAAACATTTAAATCTGTAGAGAATTCTTCTGAGTTTATGTAAGCCAAACTGACAATTGCTAGGAAGCAAAACCTCGACCAGTTGAGCTAATGCTCCAGAGAATGGCAGCTCAACCCCTTATTTCATACATCACCATCAAAGCAGCAGACCCAAGGGGGTTATGTGCAATCCATTGGTGACACATCGTGGGGGTGGGAGAAAGCAAAGCAGGGAAGTCTCTGCCATTGGACCAACAGTGAAGTGGGGAGACACGTACTTCTTTCACACCGGTGGGTGCGCCGCACTTGACAATGAGCATTTGCAGCACAGAGATGGTGGGCAGGGGAGCAAGATCACAATGAGGAGCTCCTTTGAGATGGTGCCCTGAGGGGTCCGGAAAAAGGAGATTATCCTGACATTGCAGAGGTATGTGTTTTTAGATGCCAAAAGACAGCAGACAGGCTCAGTTAAGGGAAAGACTGACCTTTGTTAGGGAAAGGTGCCGACCCGGGACATGACTGCCCACCAGGAACAGCTCCTGGCTGATAAGCTCTCATTTCAGACCATCCTGTGCGGTTCCTGGAGGTCTCCGACTTCCCAAGGCTGCCACGCAGGCCTCCACTGAGCCTGTCGGGTTCAGCACGTGGCCCCCTTTCTTCTGCAATCTCTAAAATATGTTTCACATGCGCCTCTTTCTTTCATCGTTACTGCTCATTACTTTTGCAATGTACTTCCGTTCCTGTTTCTCTATCGTCTCATCTTGCTGGCTTGCTGCTGCTAGATGAACATTGCTTAACATGTGTTGAATGAATAACCAGAGCACAGTTTAGTTAGGTTGCCTGCTGGCTACCTCCCTCCTGTTGACTAAAAGAAAATTGGATTTTAAAGTGAAATTTAAACGGAGTAAAACTCAGCCCTCTGAATCTAGTTCTAGCACTTATCTGTATTCTTACAGCTTTGAACCTTCCATACAGTCTGTGTCTCCATCAAACACACCATCACTTCTGAGTTGTGCACTGCAGTACGACCGTGCCCTTCAGGAGGTTAATATTTCTTCCTTGATTTTTTAAAAAAGGGTCTTTGATAATTACATTTAACCAATGCCAACTGAATTTTCTGCACAATATTTCAAAGCCCTTACTATCCTGATGTTCACTGTGAGTTCTGATGTTCACAGGGAGAAAGCATGTGGTATTTCCCAATGCTGTGTAAGCATGAATCATATTTAAGGGACTATCACTTATCTCACTGGATGCTCATGTTCCCAGGAACACGTTTTGAAACAGGCTGATACAGATGCTTTGTTATTCCCCAAACATACTCCCTTTCTAACATCATTCTCTTAAATTAGAACAGTGGTTCTTTCGAAGGTCGATTTTGCCCTCCAGGGGAAGTTGAGCAATGACTGGAGAGATTTGGGCTGTCAGAACTGGAAGAGGAATCTAGTGGGCAGAGGCCAGCAATGCGGCTAAGTGTCCTACAGTACACAGGACAGGCCCCACCACAGAGAATTATCCCAGCTTAAAATGTCAATATTGCCAAGGTTGAGAAACCTTGATCTAGATCAGCGATTTTCAACTGATGAGAAGCAAGAATTTTTAAGACATGCCTGACTATTTGGTCAGGGGCGCTGACCTCTTCCCCCTTAGAGTACCAAGTGAAAAAATGACAACAGCCAACACAACAATAGCAATCTGGTGTGAATGAGTCAAAATGATTCCTTTTTTTTGTTAGATCGGCAAAAATACATTTTTTGGTGTCCCACAGAATGTGAGTAACTAGCAAGTGTGTGCCACGAGATGAAAAAGGTTGAAAATCACTGATCTGCGTTGTCGTCCCCTCACGTCCTCCCTCTGCCATTCAAACCTGTCTCCATTACTTGAAGTCCAGATCAAGTCTTTTCTCTGCCACGAATGTGTAGTTTTACCACTTAGATCCCCCCCCACCCTTCTAACTGTCTACAGCACTTGGCCTGTTTCACCCTCATACTAATTCTTTCCAATATTATACATGTGCACAGACATTTATAACACCATAGGCAGGGCTAGATTGTAAAGTTTTTGAGTGCAGAAGCCATATTGTAATTCTTTTTTTTTTTCCTTTCTTCAAATGACTAGCACAGTAGTAGCAAGCAATAAGTTCTTGCTTAAAGACCAAAATGAGCTTTATTCAACTTCCTTTTCAGTCACCAGCTGAATGTAATTGTTCACCCAATCTGGTCAGTTTTTCTTTCTTGTCTACCCCACATCTTTGTTTTTCCTTCCGTGTTTGTTCTTCCACTGCCCCAGCTCAGGCCCTGCAGCCGCCCGTCCGTCCCGGTGGCTCTCTGCCCCTACTCCGGCCCGAAGGCTGGACAGGCCTCCATCTGACCCACAGCTCTGTCCCTGCCTACATGCTCCCAGGCAAAGCGCTCGCCCTCCCCGGGAACTGTAGTTCTTCGTGTGGACGTGGAGGCGAGCTTGTCTGCCTCACAGTGTTGTTCTGTGGGTCAGAGTAAGTGTACGAGGGGCCTGAATCACGTGGGCAAAGTCCGTGGGCTCTAGTGGTCAGGAGCTTCTGGAGGGCCCTTCTGCCCCAGCCCTGCTCCAAAGACTTTCTGTTTGATTCTCTGCCATCCCCAAAGCCTAAACTTCAATAAGCAAAGCTTTGGATCTTCATCACCACTTTACTCAAAGAAACTTATATCTAATTCTCCTTCCCACACACTCAGCTGCTGACAAACTGGTCCATTCACCGTATTTCAAATGGCCTGAGCATTCCCATCTGCATGGTCTAGTTCGTGGCACCCTCCCCTTTGCAAACCCCACCTCTGTGCACAGATCCTACCCATCCTCCCTCTCCATCCGGCCTCTTTGTCCCACAAAGTTTCCTCTAGTGTCTTCACCTACTGGGGTCCTTTCCTTTTCTGAATATTTGGAGTCCTTATAGCTTTTCCACTAATGAGCCCATTAATTTTCATTGCCTGATGATATTTCTCATGTGGGCACCTATTAAAATACATCTTCTAGGGAAATGTAGCTTTTGTGTGTTTTCTTACCTTCTCATGTAGATTGTAAACTGCTTGAAGATAATGCCCGTATTTTACCAAAGTTTCCTTGCACATACTAGAGGCTCCAAAAATATTCAGTCCAAAATGTCCAGCCTCCTCTTACTGTGCAGCGTGTCTTCACGTGTCTCCCCTCCTTAACCACGTGCCCACCTTCGAGGGTTCCTCGGGCACAGGCCAAAAGGAGGAGGGGCATCCGGGCCCCGGATGTAACCTGGACTGGACAGGGCAGCCGGGAGAGGGCGGCGCAGCATCCCCGGGATCTGAGGGAATTCTCATCAACCAGAATAAAGGCAATCAGACACTAACATTGTAATTAATAATTGTAACGATGGATCCAAAATAATCCTCTTGATTTGGAAGGATTAAATTCCACATGACAAAGCTACCAATCCGTGTGGAAAGCTGCCCCCTGCACTGCCCCTGTGGTTGCAGCAGGGCCCAGCGGGGCGGAAAGGGGCGTCCAGCACAGTGCCCCCTGGGCAGGAGTCACTGTCCCCAGGCAAGGTGCCAGCATCTTAAAGCCAGCAACTAACGATATGGAAATAATTTCAAATCTACAGAGAAGTTATGAGAATAAGAATAGGACATAGTACACCCCATACAGACTTTAATCAGATTTACCTTTTCTGTCTATTTTATTATTTGTGTTTATTTTCATTCTCATTCTCTCTCTCTTTCTCTCTCCCCACCCCTTTCTCCTTGGCTTTATTCTGTGTTAGCTTTATTCTTGGTCAGCCTTTTCTCCCAAGTTGGCAGAGGTACCCTCTGGCCATGCTACATTAATCCAACAGGTTTATCAACTCCAGCAGAAGTAGAGACACCTATTTCCCAGAGATTGAGACAAAAATCCCAGGAGCGTCCCTAACTGGCTGACAACTGAACCAGTCACTGCCCTGGAGGGACAGTGCTCTCACTGGCCAGTCCGGGGCTATGCACTCCCCTTCAGGCCAGAAGTGGCAGGAAGTCTCCCCAACCGCATGGACTGAGAGTGGAGGGAGGGAGGGCTCCCCACAGAGACCTTGGAGGGACTGTTACCAGAGGAAGGAGGAGGGTGTCGGGAAGGCCGGCACAAAACTTCACCGTGTGGGAGTGCAGGGCACTTGGTGTCAGAATTTTGACTTTGAGATGCACAAATGACCCAAGCCCCACCTCTTGGTTGTGACAACTTCTCTCCCCTTCACACACAGTGCCTTACAGGACGGAAAACCTTTGTCCTTGCTCCTGGCCTGGGAAGTGCTGTGGATGCCTGCCCCGCTCCCCCCCCCCCCAGAGAGGAGAGGAAGGGACCCCTCCAGGAGCACGGGAATGAACAAGCCCCATGTACTTTGGGTGGGGGAGGGGTGGCTCCCTCCATCTGGCCCAGGCTGTTGCGTCATCTCCCCCAAGTCCCCTGCAGGCCCACAGGGAAGTGTCAGTCACTGCGGGGTGTTGCCTCATGTCAGGTGGCAACTGCATGCGCGGTGAGCGTATGCTGACAGGAAAGCTCAAGCAGTCTGCTTATCTGGATGCCACCCTTGCTGAGTAAAGGGTCATTATCAGAATTATTCACACAAAATTATAGCAGTTGGAAGTCTGCAGATTATTCATTACATCACCCTTGTTTTAGTCACTCAGCACACACTGAACCTCCCAGGAACCTGCCCTCACCCCTTCCCTCTGCCTGCTTCCCCCCACCCCCACTTTTCCTGGCACTTGAAGCCTCCCCCTTCCTCTGCCTGCTTCTGAAGTGAAAAGTTACAGCACGTCAGCCTCAGGCATGGTCTTTCCGCTGCCCAGGGCCCCTTCTCTGAGGTCACCGCTTGGGCCCCGTGAGCAGTTACACGCCAGTAGGCCTCTGGAGAGGGGGCCTGAGATTTATCCCCATCGAGCCCATTCCTGCAACGAACCCACCACTGACTTGGGTATCAAATGTCAAAACAAGCTATGTAATTGAGCTGTTAAATGTCAAGTCTGGTTCCCACATGACTGCCCACTTAATTCACATCTTGTAAAGGAAAAGACACAAGTGTTCAGAGGAGGAGGCAACTTCAAGAACCTGTAGACCCACCAAAACGATCCTGGGGTTGCTGGCATGTGCCGACCTTGGCCTCCGCCTCGCCACACCCGCCCCTCCTGCACCTCCTCATCCAACAAGCCCGCACCTGCAACGCAAACACTCGCGGGGCTCACGCAGCACACATGAGTGCCCATGCAAAACCCAGCCACACCGAGGGTGGGGGCTGTGGGAAAGAGGCAGGAATGGAGAAGGCGGTTAACAAGGTGGGTTCAAAGGCTGGGCTCCTCGTTACCACCGTCCAATGAGAACGCAGGAGAACGATGCGCCCCGAACGTCAAGGCAAGATCAAGGCTTGTGGGGGAGGTAGAAATACCCTGTAGCTTCTTTGCTGATTTACTTTTTGAATGTGTTTCAAATTCCTAACATATATATAGAATTTTAAACAATGCTTTAGAATCAGGCGACATTTCTCTGCCCTGTTCCCCCACCTCTGGGAGCAGTTTCTAGACACCGAGGTCTTTGAAACGTCGCGAGAAAGCAGGGGCTCCCGCCCTTAACTTGTTCAGGCTCTGAGAGGGACAGACGGTCTCTTTGTGCTCATAGGCCCAGAGATTGGGGTGTTGGGCTGGGAAGGGCTCTGGGACACGTTGGGCCACACTTCTGATTACCCAGAGCAATGGAGGGACGTACCCGCGTCCTGAGCATGCCCGGGGCTGCTGGCTGCATATTAGCTCCCCAGGACTCTGGTGACAAAGTACTGCAGCCTGGGCTATCTCCTAGTCTGCAGGATAGAATCAAAATTAGGATGTCAGGGGTCGCCCCTCCCGGGGTGGAGGTGCAGCCCGGCAGAGAAAGCTGGCCCGGGCCTGGGACTCCGGCAGAGGCGGGGCCAAGGCGAAGGCATTGACGTTGCGCACCCTGCGGCTACTGACCCACTACTTGGGGACCCTGCACTGCCACGTGGTGGCCACGTGGTGGCGCTCTGTGCGTGGCTGCCCAGGTTCTGCAGTGTTACCAGCTCGTCTGGTACCGCTACTGCATAGGTCAGGGAAACCACGTGGAGCGTGTGGCTCAAACGGCGCAGAAGATAGTCCAAGACGGTGGAGTCCCCAGCTGCGGCCTCAAGATGGCGTTCATGACCTTCGCGGGGAAAGGCCACAGAGGGGACTAAAGGAATGGGAGGCCAGCGTTGTTGACCTGGGCTGCCCAGAGCCTGGTGGCCTTGCTTGCGATTGGCCCACGGGGCAGCCCACGCCTGGCTGGAGGTGCAAGGCCACGGGGATGGCTTTTGTCGCTTCTTCACCCGCGCAGACATTGGAGCAGACGCTGGTCCAGGGTCTTCCGTCGTACTTTACAGCAACGATCTTAACCTATCTGTGGACAAACAGATCATGAGTTCCAAAATTTCTAACCCATTTCCAACTGCCTGGCAATGACCAGCCAAGTGAATTTGAGACGTGAAAGACGAGAACGGAGTACAGCACCTCCTGACATTTTTACTGGCTTTCCTCTGAGATGTCCCGGCGATTCAGCCAGTGTTTTAATTCCTGACAGATCTCTTCTCTGACTGGGAAAAATGAGAATCGAAAGGCTTGTTGCTCCCCAAAAATTATAAAAGAAACTGCATTTCATGAAATGGGAAACCTGGTGCTATTTGCTACATTTAGATGATTGCGAATGCCAGCCTCTCGTCTACCCACAATCTTAAGTGCTGCTGCTGCTGCTGACTAATTCATCCGCTGAAACGGCGGAGCAGTGCCCCGGGTGCTCCAGGTACCGTCTAAGGAAGAACATAATATCCACACTTGTGCAAGGAGTTCTTTCTAAACCCTTTGCCGAGGACTTCCTGGGACTTCCTGAGTTTCTTCTGGGTCTTCTTAGAGTGAAAATTAAGAATTTACGTTTCTGACTTCAATAAATTGTTAAATGTCTTCAAAAATTTTAATAAATGTATGCATTAAAAAAAGATGCCGGCATAGTTGGCTCCTTCTGAGGGCTGTGAGGGAGACTTAGCTGTAGGCTCTTCTCCTTGGGTTCCGGGTGGTCACTGTCATGCTCATGGGACATTTGCCCTGTGGGTGTCTGTTCCACGTCTCCCTCCTGTGCAAGGACATCAGCCATCCCAAGTCTGGCCCCACCCTATCGCCCTCATCTTAACTCAGTGGCCTCTGTAAAGAGCCTCCCTCCCAAGGAGGCCGAGTTCCGAGGTACCGGGACAGACTGTGGAGGGGGCTAGGAAACCAGCTTATATGAGTTTGAGGACACAGGCCGACCCGTCACAGCCCGTAATAGGTTTTCTTGGCCTCTCATCTGTGCCTTGGCACTAACACTCCTAATTTTTCTGACAAACGTTTTCTGTGGCTGAGTGCTTTTGACAAACTCTTATGACCATGGCTTATGGGAAGGTCTTAAAATCTGAGGTTCTTGAGATCAGAAGTGTGGGCTTCCCCCTACCCGCCAGGATCTCAGAGCCATCAGCCCCGGAAGGTTTCCAGGCCTTCTGCCTTTGCAAATGGGATGCAGTGTCCGGGCGTCTGAGTGATAAAAGAAAGCTGCCCTCATTTCTGCCTTTTCTAATCTCAGACAAGAAAAAAAATAAACCAATTCGTGCCCGGGAAAACGTCTACCAGTTCGACTGCATCCTGCTCCTTCCTCCACACCCTGGCCTTCTGCCCCCTCCCCTAACCTGTTACTCCTGATCCTGAGGCGAACAACCCCTTCTGAGCTGGGTTCCTGTTTCATCTTCTTCCTGTTAATTAACATGAAGTACCCGTTTCTGAGAAAGTGCCCAACTGTTGATTTCAGAACGGGCAAGTCTGAACACAGCTCTGCCAACCACAGTAGGAGAGAGAAGCCGTAAAGGTACTTGGCTCATCCAGACGAGAGCCATGGCAGAGAGGTTCTGACATTAGAGTGAACGGTGTCTGTGTCTCAGGATGTGAAGTTCAAGGGCTTAGAGAACCCTCTCTGGGGGGCCAGCCACATCAGTATGTAAAGCAGGGGCTCACTGAAGATGGAGGGGCTTCAAGCAGGGTTATTGCCTATAGTTTCCTTCCCCCATTTTAACTACCCCCCTACCCCCAAATTTCACTCTTAGAAATTCTATCCTTTGGCTAATGCAGGTTTTGTGGAGCCCCTTTTAAAATAAAAATATCAGAGAGTATTTTACTTCAGCAAGTGAGATTCTTTGAAATGGGGACACAAGCGTCCCACCTCGATGAATGTGAGCTGCTGTGGTGTTAGAGAGAGAGAAGCGGTCAGAGGACAAAGGGTGACCAGCCGATAGGTGGGGGTGAGGGACTCTGGAGAGGAACGTCACTTGCCTGGGGATTTTGCTCAGGGATGGCCTTGCTCTGGTGGTTGCCCATCAATAAATGTCAAGTTAGAGTCACTCTACAAAAGGGGACCAAGGCCAGTTTGTGGTCACGGAGCCCAGGACAAGAGGTTGTGCCCGGGGGATGCTGAGTTTGTAAGGCATTATTTGTCTTGTAAAATGGTCCTCAGTCCGTGAAGAAAGTGTTCAGTGAGAGAGCCGGATGGACAGGCTGTTTAGTTATTTAGTTATTTACTTCTATTTTACTGCAGAACATTCGTGGAAAAAAAGTCAGGATTCCCAGGGCATTTTTTTTGTTTGTTTTCAAGGACCCTCACAAGCCAAGGGGTAAAACATTGCAACTCAAAGGACTCTTTCTTTTTCCCATGCTGTGGGAGACCTCAAAGAGCTTCCTCCTGCACTGTGCGGTTAGGGTGTTGTTTTAAAACTAGGAGTCAAGTACTTTAAACTGGAGGGGAAAAATTAAAAAGAGGCCTGCCGTTTGCGGATTCCCAGGCTTTCTCAGGTAACAAGGGCAGCTTCCCAGCAGCCTACAAATCAAACCCAGCTCCTTTGTGCAAGGAATTTGCATCTGAGGCAAAGATTTATAGTGAGTGGCCACCAGATGGTGTCTTAGTTCTCCTCCAGTTAATCTTTCGCCTTGCTTTGTTCTGTTGGCTGATGAGAGCTGACATTTCATGGGAAGAACAGTCAAGGCCAGGGAAGATGGTGGGACCAAAGGCGCCCTAAGTGTGATCTTATTTGTTCAGCCTGACAAGACTCCAAGCCCATAAATGTGGGAGCCACGGTCATTGACCTAGAGCTAATATAAGTGTGCATTTATTTCTTCACACAGTGGGATGAGATGATTAAAGTTGTATCAGCTCCCAACATGTACTTGGACCTGACTCAGTGTTAATTGCTCCCAGCAAGCATGTTGATGCTGGATTCAGGGCTAATTTCTAACTCTTAGGTGGTTTGGGTGACCTGGCTGTAGGGGGAGATAAACTTCGTTCTTGGGGAACCATCTTTACAAATCACACTGTCCACATTAAAAAGCATCTTTTAGAAGATGAAAATTTTTTTTAACTTTCCACTGAGAAAATAGGAATCTAAATAGGAAAACTCAGCTCTAAACGAGCAGAGTGACCTTCATAATTTTCTTCTCTTCAGCAGACATTCAGAACACTTTTCCCAAAGACGTCACAGTTAGCCCGGGAAACTTGTCTGACTGCTCCTCTGAGTTACCAGATCTCTCCGCAGACGCTCCCAGCATCGGGAGACTAGCCGTGAGCGGCTAGTGCAGGGGGGCTAGGGGGTGGGGTGGAGGTACCAACAAAGACCTGGGGACTTGGGGTCCTCATACCTGCACGAAATAGCCCTGCCCCCTCCCTGAGCTGTGTCTCCTCTCCTTGGGGATGGTTGCTGTCCGGCATTACCGCCAGTTTTACTCGTTAGCACACGGGCACACTCATGGACCTCAGGCAGAGCATCAACAAGGAAGAATCCTTGTCTCCATGGTTTCCCTCTCACTTCCCAAAGGCCCAGGCACCAGTGCTGGTTCCATCCTCCAGGGCTTGTATCCGAGCTCGGAGACGAGGCAGCCATGGCGGGGCCAGCCAGGATCTCGCTCGCTCCACCAGCAAGAAAGAGTCGACATATCGAGAAGAACTCCTGTCACTTCTCAGTGCCTGAGGTTGTCAGAGCAGCCCGGAGTCACACCATCAGTGTTTCTGGGACTTGCTCTCCCTGGAGATGGCATCTGTGCACCTGGAACCCTTTCCGCAGGAAGCAAGCCCCTGGCGGTGCTTCTGCCACAAACCCAAGTCTCCATCTTCACACGCCAAGTTCAGTTTGTGTATTTTTCACGCATTCAAACGGGGACTCCTGGTCAGAGGCCTCGCAGGGATTTCAGAGAGTGGGTTTGGGTGTGCTGTAGGCAGCAAGTCTCTCGTTGGTTAAAAACATTCACCTTGGTATGGCACGCATGTACTTCTTTACCTTTCTTCGTTTTTAAGGTTGATTCTAACACTCCACTTGCAGGAAACATAAAGGTGCATCAAATGAGCTAACAGGAAGTGGTGGCTGGAGACCCCAGGCCTGATGTCTTACTAAGTCAACTGCGAGGAACTGCGGTGCAGCTGATGGAAACACCAGGCACAAAGGAGTCAGGCCAGTTGGTTAAACGCTCGCTCTGCCACGTGGAAGCAGGTTGCTTTGCACCTACTACGACTGGGAACAAGTTTCTACTCCATTCCCACGCCACAACAGAGAGGGTTGAGGGGGCAAGTAGGCCTTGCCCTTAAGCTCTGGCAAACGGATTGCACGGTTGGCCGTGCGCCACCTGGTGTTTGATAGAGATAAAGCAGCCTCCCAAGCAAAACTGCACTGTTTTGGAGCAAGAGGAACTTTTTAAAGTGATTTAATCTTGCCCCTTGTTTTCAGGGAAAGACATTCGGGCTCAAAGAGGATGACAGGCTTGTCTGAGTTCTCACAGAGGCAGCGTGTGGAAGTTAAGAACAAGCATTCTGGCGTCTGTCTGTCTGAATCCGGCCTTGGCAGTCAGGAGCTAGTGTAAACTTGGGCAAGTTTTGTAACTTCTCAGTAACCAGTTTTCTTATCTATGAAATGAAGGAAATAATGCTCACTACCTCAAAGGTTTTTAAGAAGATTAAATTAAATAATTGGTAGTACTCAGAACAGTGCCTGACTTCAGTAAGAGACACCTTTCTAGAACGTGCTTTCTTACAGCTATTTACCTGTATTTATAATTTCTCCTACAGTGGGTAACACTCAATTTTCCATTCTGACCTGAAAGTAGAAGAATGTAGAATCTCAAAGACCACAAAAGAAAGCAGCAAAGGGTACTTGTCTTTGGTCATTGAGTAAAGGCAGAGTAGAAGTGACTTTGGGGGGCCACCATGGCTCAAATTCATTACCACAGATGAAAGGCCTTGGGTGCTCCTTCAATGTTTGTTAGATGCGTGAAGGGGAAGGGGCCTGAGCACAGGGCTTGTGGTCGGAGGCAGCTCTGCCTCCAAAGAGAGCAGTAGGAAAGGGAAGCCAGGGAAGGTCTCACTGGGCACTGCCCGCTTGTAGCCCAGAAGATCAGCTGGGAACCCCTGCGGCCGAGGTTCCTCTGGCTCCCTCTGCTTAGAGCAGTGACGTTACAAGGCCCCCTTACCTAATGTCATGGATGCCATGTTCTTTAAACAAGTGTGGATGCCTCCATCCTGTCTGGGACTGGTCTGGCAATTCTGCTGAAAATAAGACAAGAGAACCTTGCCAGGAGCCAGGAAAATAGAAAGAGAGAAAGGAAATGAATATGTCAACCTCTTTCTCCTCCTTCTGTCTAATCTATTAACAGTGCCTCCCGGGGTCTGATCCAAGTCAGAGCCAGGGGCAGGGGGGCCTGGGTGAGGCAGCCCATAGATGCCAGCCCTCCAGGGCAAGGAGTAGGCCAGAAAATGGGTTGTACGCATGCATAGACTGTTAAATTTTTTAAATATTATCTACATATTTATCTGTACCTCTCTCAGTTTGAAGAGGCTCTTTATAACCTCGTCTTATGGGGGACTGGTACTCCCAAAGAAAACGAAAATAGACCAAGCTCCCAGGTCCAGGGTGCGTGTGGGTCTCTACCCAGACACTCTGGAGCGTGGGCACCAAAGCAGGGCATGGCCTTGAGTGAGGCGAAGGGCACCCCGGCTTTGTTTTTCTTTTTACCACCTCACACATTCAATTAGATGGCTTTCTTTTAAAATTCTTCCTGTGAGTTGGTGTGGAACAGGTAAAATGAAAGCATGCCCCACAAACTGCCTTGACAAGCTCCCCAGGTTTATCATTGACTGGCTGCGTGTCAGACCTCTAAGCTTATCCCTGTGCCCGGAGGTTACAGGTGGCCTCCATTTCCGGAAAAGAACTAGTTTGGACGGAGGGCTGCGGCTGCTGGCCATTTCCTTTGGGAATTTATTCCCGAATATCATGAGGAATCCCGGGGAGACAGGGGACTATCCACAGCCCACATTCGGGAGCCTGGATTAGCTGGCCTTGGAAGCTGAAGTGTTGATTTTGGAAGCACTGTGTTAATTTTTGTTCCGGTTAGTAAGATGAAAGAGTGTAGCTGAGGATTCTGACAGGATGTGTTTTTTTAAAAACCATGTGATAATGAAATACTGAATGCAATAATAAATTTCTTTGGAGGAAGTACACAAAGGGTAAAATTATTGAAGGGAAACTATAAGGCGGCATATAAACCAAAGGGTGTTTCACGACACCCATCGTTTTGCTGCAATTCCAACCAGAGTTGTATAAGATAATCACTATATAAGGCAAGTATGATACTGGGGCTTCTCAAATAACAGTTTTTGCATTTTTAAAGAGTGAAGTTATTTCCCTGAAGGAGCCAAGATGGGGAAAAGCAAAGGAACATGGAGCCTCTTGAAGCATTCAGCTGCTGGGTTAGAATCTTGCAAGACAAATGTGTTTGCCTGTAATTCTCAGAACAGGGAAGAAAGCCTTGAAAGATTACTTAGAGGAGGCATTTTAAAGATGATTAGAAACTTCTTTGAATAAAGTAAAAGAAGGGAACGAAGTGGCACCTCTGTGAATGTGCAGACGTTGACAGATTGGAAGCGGTTCTGACAAAGCCTGACATGCACCGTCCCAGGAAGCACGCGGATGAGAGGTCGCCCACCTGCCAGGAGACAAAATGACCAGCAGACGGGGTCCCTGCCACCTACCCCATGGTTGGGAATGTAAGACGCTTCAGGACAAGACAAGTGTACGCGCAAGTGCAGACGTATAATTAGCACCACAGAGCAGCCATTGAGTCTGATCGGAATGCGTCTTTTCCCACTTTCGGAACTGAAACCGCACAATGAGGCAGTTCAGGAAGCTCAACAAAGGGGCGGCAGAACTGTAACTGACAAGGCTTTAAAGTTATTTAAAAACAGCTTTTGTATTTCAGCTTTAGTTCTGTTTAAAAACATTTCCTTCTTCATCTAGCCTCTCTTTTCTTTCTCTAACACTAAGTGGAAATAACAAAACTGGCTGACTTAGGTGGCTTTGGAAGCAAAGAATCTCTTGTACGGTAAGGTCACTGTGATGGCTCAGATATGAATAAAGAGTAATTACTACCTTGGAAGAGGGATCTATTGGTTTAGGCTAAAACCTCAAATGGCAGTGGTCTCATGTAAAAGACGACCAACGGTAGGCAGTCTATGCCTAGGAGGATGCTGCAGGGACCCAGGCTGCTTCTCTTTCTCCCCACCACCCTCAACATGGGGCCTCTGCCTCATTGCCTCATGGTGGCTGCAGGGGCTCCAGCCACTATGTTGGATTTTAGCCAGCCATTAAGACAAGGGAGAGAAGAAGGGCATACCTCACCCTTTAAAGCTGCATCTTAAAAGTCTCACACAACATTCCCACTTGCATTCATCAGCCAGGACAAACATCATGTGAAGGTTAAACAGTGTCTCCTTTTTGCCCCTCTCTGAGAAGGAGTGAGGGGTGGGGGTGGGGGTGGGGGATAGTCAACGCTTATTCACTGCCTACCTCAGCCTGCTGCTTCGCCTTCCCCACCCTCCACCTCCTGGCAGCCCCTGACTATGTATTTAGTCCTGGGAAGAAATCTGATGGCTGGTTTTGCAGTTCTTGTTTGAAAGAAATTATGAAAAACAAAACCAAAAATACTAACCCTGAGACTGGGGAGTAAAGAGACTTAAGTATGTCTGCCACCTCAAGCTGCTTACATACAGATCAGGTCCCAATATTCTCCTTTCCCTATGATTTACAAGGGCCCAGGTAAAGCAGTTCTTTACCCAGAGCTTGGGGAAAGGGCTCCCACAGGGCTACATCTGATCTGGGTACAGGTCCCTCCAGGGTGGGGTGGGGGCCTTGATTCCACATGTACCCTAGCATAGCCTAGGTGGGTTAACATTTAAACTGGAGAACATTAAAATGGAGAACATTTAAACTGCTTTCACATTTTCTCCCAATGAACAGTGCTGCTGTGAACATTCAGGTCCAGGTCTCTGTGGGCACGAGGGCAAGAATCGGTCTGGAGCGCTGTCTTGCTGGGTGTGCAGTCTGCACGTCTCCATCTGAAGCAGAAGCTGCAGCCCCGGGCTCCTCAGAGGTGCCCAGACCCCGCCCACTGCAGTGTGTGACCTCCCGCCCTCCCTCTGTGACCTCCCAGCTCTCAGAACTGCTGGACTTTTGTATTTCCTAAGCTAAAGGCTGCAAAATGCTTTTTCATTATGATTTTAATTTGCATTTCCCTATTTCTGAATGAGCTGGTACATCTTTGGTATTATTTGTATGGGCTGTTCAGGTTTCCTTGTCTGTGAATTGCTCCTTGGTGTCCTTCGCTGGCTTTTCTGCTGTATTGTTCTTCTTTCTTGTTGATTTATTGGAATTCTGTGCATAATCCGGTTACCATTCCCATGTTGGCGATCCATCAGGGTATGGGGATTTCCTTCAACTTCCCAAAGAAGGAAAAGGATTCCTTTCATGAGCTACAGACCATGGTTTGATATAAATTTCTAGCACCGTTCTAGAACAGATTACTCAGTGGATGATTTGTGAATATTTAGAATGAGAAGCCATGACCACTGGGAGGGACACAGGTCACCGAAAACGAGTCACACGGGACTCTCGGCCTTGTCTTGGCAGGGTTTCCACTGACAAGGGGGTGACACTTGTAAATGCTGAGCCACCGAGCACTTTCACAGACATCATCTCACGACAGCCTAAGACCAGCATTGCCACTGTCCTTGTTGCATGGACTGGAAGAGAGAGGCCTTATATGCTCAGCGGAGTAGCAGTTGAGGAGGAACCTGGCCTGGCAGGCCAGGGGACTGCTGAGGTTTTTGTGCTGGCATGTCAGCAAGGCCTTTGACCTTGGCCTTGTCAACATGTGGAGAAATGTTGGCTGAATCATCTATGTTAGACGGGCTGCAGGAGTGGGTCCTGTGGGAATTTTCTGGAGACCTGCAGGGGGCACTGTTCTGAGCCCATTCAACAAGCTCATCAATGTCTTTTAAAGGAGCAGAGATGACCAGCAAATCATATTTGTAAATGGCTTGAAACAGAAGTAGGATAAAAAAATTGTTAACACACGAGCCAATTCGAGCCAAAAGCAAATGCTGGAGACACACGGAAAGAGGTCTGTCCACATCTTTCCTCCTCCCCCTCCCTGATTTCAAAGACTGAACCAAGTAGGAGGCAAGACAGACAGCCACGGGGCGGGGGGTGGAGGGTGGAATCTAGGAGAGGCCGGGCATCCTGTGGGGGTGGGATGGAGAAGAGGAGCCAGAGGCTAAGTCTAGGTCTAATATGACACTGAGTCCCAAGGGCAGGAGCAGTGTGAGAAAGGGCATCTGAGGTTGAGGTTCCGGAGAGGGCTGGGGGAGCTGGAGAGGAGTGGGGGCTGAGCCTGGGGGTGGGAAGAAGAACCCAGAAGCAACAGGGCTATTGTCAGAGGCACGAAGTCTGAGGGCCCTGGGCTCCCTTGCAGGTACCAGTTAAGGACAAGCAGGGTTAGAAGAATAAAAAAAACACCCAAACACAATTGTGCACGTGCTAGGTGTCATGCCCAGACAGGAACAGGCCCTGTCCAGGAGAGACACTGTAGAAAAGACCGACAGATCCAGAACAGTCTGGGCATTCCAGCTCCAGATCTTCTGACTCGGTGTTGGAGGGACAGTCAAGGATCAAGTTCAAGGAGCACCTGATTTGCACAGGAAGGTAGAGTGCAGGGGCAGGAAGGATGGCCCTGTAATGGGAGGTATCCCCTGGATTGTGAGCCAAAGGAAACCATGAAAAGTTTCTTTGTTTTTTATTTTATTTTATTTGTACATTTTTTTTCTTACTTGCAACAATCTGTCCCTGAAATGCTCAGAAGTTTCTTTCAATATTCCTCCCAGAGAGAAAGAGAAAAAAAAAACATTTGAGAATATATTAGTCAAGACTAATTTTCTTTCTTTTTTTCCTCAGAACTCCCAAGTGGTAATCATTCATTGTCATTTTTGGAAAATACAATAAAGTACTAAGAAAATAAAATTTCCCATACTCCTATCCACTGTTATTATAGTTCTAGTGCATGATTATTTCCAGGCCCACATATGCCTGTAGATAAACTTGTGTTTGTTTATTTTGCCAAATTGGAATCATAATTGTGAGTTTGGTAACCTGCTTTTGCACTTAATGATTTATTGTGAGCATTTTCCCATATTCTCCAACCACACAATTTGTAATGGCCACCTAACATTCCATTGTACAAACATCTCGTAATTTATTTCATAGATCCCTTGCTGGGACGTGCATGAATGTAAATCCCGAGATGCAATCTGGATGTGAATCCAGACAAACAAGCTGGAGTGCTTCAGTTCTGCCCATAGGAGACGACCGGGAGGAGCTAGGAAGCCCGCTGCATGCCTGCGCGGCTCCCACAGGCTGAGTCCTCGCGCTGTCAGGGGCAGCTGTCCCCCGAGGCTCCCACAGGCTTGCGCTGAGTGCTCCGCAGCATCGCCCAGACCTGCAGCCTTCTGCCCTCTCAACGCCGAGGGCCTCGGGTCACCAGGACTCAAAAGCCCATCCAGCTCCGTCCCATGAGAAGCCAACACTGGGCATTGGTGCCCCAACTCTCGTCCCTGTTCCCTTTCCACGCCCCCTTCAGGCACCCACAGCCCCTCTCACCACACCCACAACTCTGCTGTGGTCCGAACATGCTATACGTCCAACTCCATCTCTGAGCTTTCCCTCCCTCTCTGTGTCGACGGAAACCAGACTGCCTCCCACCCCAGGACACTGCTCCCCTCGGAGCCTCCACCCCTACCCCTTGCCATTTCTCTCGTCTGGAAAAACCACAGCTTATTTGAAGCTCGTGCTGGCTAGCTCAACCACGTCTGTCTTTCCCCACTGCTGTCTCTACCAGCCAGCCTCTGGTCATCCCCGGGATTCATTAATAACTTGCTCTGGCTCAGGAACTTCCCCTCAGCTGCACTCCTGTCGTCGTTCACAGTGACTCTGATATCCATGTGGAGGACCCTCCAACACCACACCTGCTAAGGTCCTGTATGAGTTTCCAAACCAAAACGGGGCTTAGGATAACAAAATTATTCTCCCACAGTCCTAGAGGCCAGAAGTCCCAGATCTCCTAGGAGTGTCTGTGTCTGCTCCTCTCTGAGATGAGGATGCTTGCTAGATTTAGCGCACGCTCAGACAATTCAGGATCCCTAATTTAATTACATCTACAAAGTCCCTTTCCCAAACAGGTTGCATTCACAGGTTCCAGGGCATGAACATACCTTTTTGGGGGCTACCATTCGCCCTTATCCTGCTTCCCACTCCAGCACTCCAGCGTCGTGGTCACACCGTACACCCTGTCATGGAAGCATCTCCGCCCCCTCTACATCAGTGCTAGCAAACCTCCTCCTCTCTGGCTGCTCTCCCGTCCTTCCACGACCCCACCCCAAGAGTGCAGACAGACTCCCTACCTGCCCTGCCTCCGCCTTATCCATCGCCCCTTTTCTCAGCACTGCCCTCCTCACCCACTTAGAATGCAAGATCCGCCACTCTTCCCTCTTCCTGGCAGGCTTCCTCACTGCCGTGCTCCTCTCTTCCTAAGTCATGCCCTTGTGGCAAAACCCCAACCCCGACGGATTCTAACACTGGCCTTCTGGCCGCCCGTCCTCGAGTAGCCGACGCTGACAGAAAACAATCATACGAGAAGGCTGGCTGGTTTCCCTGTAAATTTGGGCCCATAAATCTCCCATGGGCTCCCGTTAGCTGCCCCATCCATTTCCACGGGGAGCTTCCTTTCCCCGCACAGTGATATACTTCTCCGCTCTCCTCACATCTCCCGTACGACCTCCCCTCCCCTCCACCCATTTATGGTAGCTGATGACCTGCCTCACCCTTAGCTGAGAAAATAGGTGCCACCGAAGGAGAACTCAGTTCTCTTTGCACCCCAAACCTACCCACATCTAAACCTGTCTTGCTTCTATCAGCAGCCAGCTCTGGGCCTGCACACCTGCCAGGATGGACGCTCGTGGGAATGGCAGCCTGGTCTGGGCCATCCTGCTCCAGGACTTGCCCCCAGAGCAGAGGCTGGCACGGAGTAATCACCGAGCATCTGTCAAATGAAGGAGGTCTTCCTCCCTCTAGTTTTCTCTCTCTTCTCTGCTAGACCTGACCCACTAACGTACGGATGTGCGCTGCAATCACCCAACCTTGAAGAATGGTCTTTTCTTGACTCCTTGGGCCTCAGTTCCTCTCCCCTTTTCCTCTGTTTAGCTTCAAAGCAAAGCTTCTCCAAGTCATCTACACACGCTGTGGTCTCTGCCTGGCCACCGACCGTGAGCTCTGCAACCCCCCTAGTCTGGCTCTCGGCTCAGTCGCTCCCCATTCACCACTCTGATCAAGGCCATCTGTGACTCCCCGTTGTCAAATTCAAGTTCGTCTCATATGACCGTCCTGTAAGTTTTCTTCAATCCCTCTCCTGTCTTGTTTGCCCTGATTCAGCCCTCTCTAAATTTCCCTTCGATCCCACCACACACTTCTAACCAGTTCCCTTTACTGGGCCACCCTCTCCTCCCCGACCTCTATAATATGCTGTCTCATTCTTCTCTCTCCCTCCCTCTCTCTCTCTCTCTCTCTCCTTTTTTTTTGGGAGAGAGGGGAACGGAGAGTGAAAGAGAGGGAGAAAAACATCTATGTAAGAGAGAAACAGGATTAGTTGCCTCTTGTATGTGCCCCAACCAGAGAAAGAATCCACCACCTGGTGGGTCCAGAAATCGCCTGAGGACCTCCAGCTTTGCAGAACGACACCCCACCAACTGAGCCACGCTGGCCAGGGTCCTTCTCCTCTTTGAGTTTCTTCTTCCTAGATGTCTTCATATGTGGCTTTAAATGTCATCCATTTGCTGATGTCTGTCCAATTTATTCCTTTACTCAAATATCCTTGACCTCCAGACTATTGCACCATCCAAGTACCAGCTTAGCACCTGCTTCGGGTATTTCAGGGGCATCTCAAACCAAACATTTCTTAAACATTACCCTCGATTCCCACATGCTTCGACCCATCTGTTTTCTCCCTCGGGTCCTCCAAAACGGTACGCCCATCTTGCCTGTAACTCAAGCCTTGTGGAACAGTTCCTGGAGATAAAGTCGTAGCATAGGAAACTCTGAGTAAATTGTTTGTGCCACTTGTTAAATGTTAGAGATCTTTGACATGTTTTCTTCACGAATAACAAACAAGGCTTTGAAGCTCCTGACTTTATCAGCTCTGGAATGAGTTACGGGGATTTTTTTTTTAAGTAGGTAGTTTCCTTTACTTGGGATTCTTCCCCTCTTTGAGGCGTTGGTTGGTTCATTGAGGGCTTTTAGATGCAAGCAGTGGACACGAACTGTGGCTGATTCAAGTAGAAAAACGTTCTGAAAAGTTACTGGAGATCTCACAGAGAGCCACCAGGAAGAGGGAACACTGTGGGGAGGAGGGAAGCCCTCAGACCAGCACTCAGCCAAAATCACGCCCTGGTCCCCGCTCTGCTGCCGTCACCGTCACTGTCTGAAAGATGAGGTCCTCATCCCTGACTCTTTGCTTCACTGATTCAGAGTTCAAAGCCAGGAGTAGATGGATCTTCCTGGCTGAGCCTGGGTCGGTGTCTCTGGCCCAGTTTCCCAGGAGTGGGGAAAGGACATGTGGGCCATTTCAACAGCCCCCCTCAAGACTCCTCCAATGTCACCTCTGGGCAGCCTCCCAGGTGACCAGTGCCCAGGGCCTTGGTACTGAGGGCTTTCCCAGGTCTCGTCACCTTTCAGAAGAGATGACATGTTCGTGGCAGCTGTGTCACAGAAGCTGTCTGGGACTCTGGAGAGGGACTCTGTCTTGGGAGGCAGAGGGCAATGTGAAATGTAAGGTTTAGTTTATGCCATTCTGAAGGTCTGGCCACCAGTCTGACCCACCTGCTAGCAAGTTCTGTAGGTGGCGTGTCAGTGGCTGTCTTCATACTCATGCTGGACCTCTGCTTCCATGTCTTGTAATAAACACGCTGCCGATGTTTTGTCCCCCTTTTTTAATCAGAGGGGCTGAGGACACTTTGCCAACATGAATATGGGGTAAGATGCCAGGACATGGTTGTGACGAAGCAGCAGGAATTTTCGCAGGGGAGTGCTTCATTATTTTTTCCCTCTGCCCACCAAGAATGGGGGAAGGAACTGGACTCCCCTTTCTTTCAAGCATTATCTTACCATCCTACCGCTTCCCCTGGCACTTACAGTGGAAACTCGCCGCTTCCATTTCTAGCTCGATATAGAATCTACTTGCATTTTGGCGACCAGCGCAGTATTTTTTTCCTCCACGAGGTTGGGTGGTGAGCTTTGCCCTGGTTTCCGAGGTCTCATGTTCACCACAGTAAGCCAGGCCTCCTTTTTACCCCTGTTTTTTTTTTCTTCAAAGAAGAGCAAACGAAGGCAGATATCTAGCAAAGGTGCCCCAAATGCTAAAGCTGTTGTCCTCAGAGTGTGCCTGATCGTCACCCACATCAGCAGCCTCTTGAAGGGCATGTTAAAAATAAAGGTCACGAGCTCCCCACCAGCCCTACCCTCCTCAGTGTCTTTGGCAGCAAAGCCAAGGAAACTGCATTTTTCTTACATTCCCAGGTGACAGGTGTGCTCTGTAATTTGAAAACCCCTGGCCCAGACGGGCTGGAGGAGTCAGGACAGTGGCGGGGTTTGAAGTCTTGGTCCTCAGTCCTCTGCCCCTCTCAGTAAGTGAGGGTAAATTCAGGCAGAGGGAAGCAGGCGAGTGTTGTCTGACAGCGTCTCCCATCTACTCCACAAGCATTTGGTGATCATCTGTTACATGCGAAACCCATGCCAGAAAGTATTCAGAACCTCCGCAACCTAAAAATTGCGTCAGGACACAAGGGTTTGGATTTATGGTAGGCCCGTCCCTCTGGGTCTCTCATAGTGCCCCACGCCAGGCAAACCATGACCTTGAACTCTCATCTGGCCTCCATCCATAGGCCACAGGCACTGAAGCAGGTTACACAGTGGAAAAAATAAAATAAAAATTGCATTAGGTCTACTGGTTCTTTTTTTCTGTCATCTAAAATAAGGGAGCCGAATAAATGGAGTTGGAAGGTCTTCTAGTTCCCATTCCTGTAATTTGTTAAGTGGGTGGATTTAGCCATGACTGCTTCCTAGATGCTTTTTAAAAGAAAAATAAAAATGTTTAAACACACACACAAAGGCACAAAAAATAATTTAACAGATAATCATGTGCAAACATTGATATTGAACAAAAACACTTCCACATGTTGCAATAGTTCCCCTGCATCATTTTTAAAACAAGAAATCTTTATAAACAGCAGTGGAGACCCCCCACCACCATCCCGTTCCCTCCTTCCCTTCCTTCCTCCCCAGAGTAACATGGGAGAGGCTGGGATGTGCCCTTTGCCGCAGTTTTTGTTGTTTAGTGCATGTATTTATGCACTGAACTATGTGGCATTTCAGTTCCTTTGTAGGGGCAAAAAGCCTGTGGCACCTTTTTGCCTCACCAAATGCATCTATATTAATGCAGGCGCACTGTCTGGTTCATTTTGTCTGGTGCGTGGTGTCCCAGTGGAGGAGCGTCCCCCCAGTTGCTTCAGCCCCAGTCTCCTATGGGTGGACACTTTCCACCGCCATTCCTGCTCTTCAGATGATAACAAATTGCCACCCCCTCTTACCATGTCCTGCTGCCACTTACATTTCCACTGAACTTCTCTCCTATTTTGTAATCTAAAATTCCACAGTGTGCTAATTGTATGATAATTAGAAAGGAAGTCTTTCTCTATTTCCCTCTGGTTTTCCAAGTTCAATTTTGAAGGGTTGGCCAGAAAAGGGGGGAAGGGAGTTCCTCACCGCCTTTGGGTTTTCTGAGTGCTTTGAGGGTCAGAATCCGCAGCCCAGCGGGGGCTCGCCTCCACAGCCCACTCTGTGGAGGGAACGGGGCTTCCATCCGAAGCGGCCCAGCGCCTCACCATGCCCGGAGCTTTGACTGTGTCAGATTTAAGGATGAGGTCATGAAGAAGCATGCCATTTCGACCTGAAAGGTACTATATCTCCTTATGGCAAACTGTCAAGTCAACGTGGCATTTCTTTATGAAGCTGTAAGGGCAATCTTGAGCCCTAGGCCATGAATTTTTTTGAGGGCTGGGACCAGGTTCCCAGCACATTGTCAGGACTTTAAAAAATGCTCTCAGAGGGAAGGAAGGAGCAACAGATAAGCCCAGAGGACAGAGTCTGGAATCTTCCCCATCCAGATCCTCAATTTGAACCCCCACTCCTGAGGACCTGACTCACAGCTGCTATCTGATGGTGAACAAGAGAAATATGTGTTGCTCTTAGCACACCACGCGGAGAAGAGCTGCTCATCACGGGGGCATGGCGTGTGTTTTGATAAGTACAGAGTTCAGCACAAACACGCAGCCGTCGGTCGTGTCAGGTGCTGGGCTCGCCTGGCATCCAGCTCTGTCAGGGGACTTGAATGCCTCTCTTCACAGGGGCGGAGGCTCCGGTGGAATTCCAAAAGCAGAAACTTCACCCCTGAACAAACATTGCTGAGTGCCTCCACGGGAGGTACAATGAGAGCGAGGCCCCAGGGGTACGAGGATGAGAGACATGCTGGAAAGAATAAACTCGGGGTCACAGCGCAAGGCCGACTGGGGCACAGGGCGGGCAGCGGGCGCTGGTTTCCCTGAGGAGGGCACGTCGTAACTCATGGCGTGGGGTCGGCAAGCACCTTTCCAGACAAGGTGACACATGAACTGAGAGTCACAAGAAAAGGTTTGGGTTTGCTAGGGTTTCAAACTTAAAAGTCTCCCCCTTCCCTCCCGACTTCACGTGGCCTTACAGTTTTCCATGAGTGTTCGAGCCAGCGTGTGATGGTTCACTTGGCTAGGCCGTGGCACTGGCCCTGCCCAGCTGTTTGGTCAAACTCCAGTCCAGGTGTTGCTGTGATGGTATTTTTTTCTGGATAGGATAAACATTTAAATCAGGAGACTATGAGGAAAGATTCTGTTCCTCAGTGTAGATGGGCCTCGTCCAATCAGTTGAAGGCCTGGGGAAGAGTCCTCTGACAAGGACAAAATTCTGCCTCCAGATGGCAGCATAGAGAAATCTGCCTGTGTTTCCAGCCCTTGGACTCCAAACTGCAATGTCAACTTCCATTTGAGCTTCCGGCCTGCCAGCCTGCCTTGCAAACTTCAGCCAGCTCCCCCAGTAACCTGAGCCGATTTCTTAGATAACTCTCACTTTATATACGTACACCCTGTACAGTATACTCTGTATAACCCTAATACAGGGGGCTTTGTGTTCAACCCACAGCATCGGTAGGCTTGGGGCCCTGGCTGTTTACGTTCAAACAGGGAGCCCAGAACACACAGCTTCCCCAGGGAAATGCACCTGGACTCTGCCTGTCTTGCTCCCAGCGCTGCTGCTCTGTGTCCTGGCTCTTGTTGACCCACTAACTCTGCGGCATAAGCAGATCCCAGGATATCCTGGCCACCCTTTCCCCGTCCACTGCCCTCATCGCAACTTCAGTCGCCATCTGCACTTGGCAGCTGCCGTCAGCCCCGCCCCTGGGGAAGCCCGAGCAGCCAAGGCTTGCACTGGCACCTCGCTGACCTGACCCTTGGTCCCTCCAGGGACCCGTGGCAGGTAGACCCGGAGGGCATACTATGGCTTTACCTGTGCAGTTTGCATTTTGAGTCTCAGGGAAAATTCAGGTGTGTGTTAGTGCCCCTCCCAGTTACCAAGGGCATTGAGCCAACCTCTATTGAGCCTCTTGTTGAAATATATTTTGATTAGCTGTGGTTCCCCCAAATGCCACTCCTGATTAAAAGGAGTAAATTTGGTGTCTTGTCTTCGTATCTTTGGTGTTTGGTATAAAGCTTTGAATATAATAGGTGCTTAACAAATGCTTGTTAAAGTATCTATAATGGATGGGGATAAGCACTCAACGCGTGTCAGACCCCATTCTAAGCATTATACACAATATGCACATAAACACCTCTGTCTATGTAATTCTCACAGCAAAATCCTAAGTGGCATGTGTACTACTGTCATCCCCACTTTACAGATAAGAGAACTGAGGCACATAGAGTGAGATAATTTTCTTAAATGCAATAGAAAAGGCTGAATCAAAATGCAAACTCGTATTCCAGAGGCCACACTCTGCCAATACTTGGCTTACACAAACCCTGTAAAGCCCCGAAAGACTGGGGTGATGTTAGAGGTCATCTCTCTGCAGCCATGTCTGCACACCATTTCTAGGGTCAGAACTGGAAGGACGTGTCCGTCCTGGCCAGTATTGTGGGAAGAGCTCTGTGCCGAGAGTGAGGAGACCTTGGTGCCAGCCTGACGCGGGCCTGAGGGTTGGAGACTCGGTTTCCTTATCTGCAGAATAAAGGCATTGGACCAGACGGCCTCTAAGGTTGCCGTGTGGTCTATGTGCTGTGCAAGGCTCTGACAGCAATTCCTGGCTCTTCTGCGAACCAAGTCCTGATAGCCGTGGCCTACGGCCTGGAGCCGCTTCTCTGGCTTCAGTTCATTCACTGTCCCTCTGGGGCGGTTTACATGCCCTCTGGGAGCTGGAAAGCCCTCTGGGAATCCAACGAAAGCTAAGGCTCATCTGCTCAGGGGGAAAAAGGGAGATTTTTATAAGCTCACAGCTGACACATGACTTCAGGTGTTCCAGACCCGAAAGCTGTCCACCTGTAAGGTCCCAGCATAAAATCGCCTGCACTAACCAGATAATGAGCAGGAGGTGACCAAAGGGTAAATGATGTAATGGGGCGGGAAGAGTGAGCTTGGTCCGCAGGGTGCAGGTAGCAGGGGCCTCACCCTAGTTTCCTAGTGCCTCCAGACAGGAAATCCAGCGGTCTGGATGGGGAGTGGCAGGGCCTCTCCTGGGCACCTGCCACCTGATCCTTCTCCTGGGGACCTTCCTGGGGGCAGTGCCCTTTTTCAGGCCACCATGGGCCCCCTTCCTGGCTAGCGTAGCCCATCAGGGAGATTGCTGGAAGCAGCAACTATCACCCCCTTAGCTGTGCTCCCCCCCCGACACACCTGGCCTTTTCCAAACACGCCCCAACTTGTGGCCACTGTCTTTACACAGAGAAGCTGTCGCTTTTTAAGAGGAGACTCACTTAACTCAATACCTTAAGGTCCCTTAGGCCAAGAGATACCCATATAGATAAAACTCCAAGAAGCTCAAGCTTTTAGCATAATTGCTTCTAAAAATACTTTCCGGAAAGGCATGCTGAAGTTCAGTGTCATACTTTCAAGCTGTAGCCGAACCCTTCTCAAGAACTGTAATGTTTCGATTGTCTCTTATTCCGGTCCTTTCTCCTGGATTCTGCAATGCATTGCCATAACTTATGCAAAGGAGCTTATTTTATCAACCAAGACTTCTTGCCTGTTGCTCCCCCACACACAGCCTGCGGGCTCTTCAGCACTGTGCTCTCCTGGGAGGGACAATGAACCCATCTTTCTGGAGCGGCCAAACCTGCCTCTTTATAGATGAAAGTGCTGTTGTTTGCTATAGAAAAGAAAATGCCCCGGAGAGCTAAGAAAGGAGTGTCAATATTAGGAGCTTAAGGACCTGTGAGTACACAAGGGGGCTGGGTTTCCACTGGGGTGTTTGCTCTGAGTTGCTTGCTCTGAGGCTATTCCTGTCTCTGTGTTTGCCAGGGATATTTGCTGCTTTCTGCAAAACAGGCCATGAAAGTGACTCTAAGTTTTTAAAAGCATAATTATTTGAGTAAAGCTATTCCTATGGAGGAGATATGTTTTCAGTAGTAAACTAGAATAAACAGTGAGGGATAAGAACCTAGGATATGATTTGGGGACCTATCTTACCCTTTTGTCCCACCAAATACAGGATTCGTGTTAAAATGTGTTGGTTTTGGGATTAGCAATGCCTGCGAGCATCTCATCCTGGGAAAACGTAAGGAGGACAGAATTGGCTGTTGAATAAATAGGTATCACTAGGATGGAAGTACTATGGTAAGCAAACAATATGCTTTTTTTTTTAAAAAAAGGTGCTTTCCAGTATTTATATATGTATGTATGTATGTATGTATGTATGTATGTATATATATATATATACACACACACTGCATTTTACATATCTATATAGATATAGATATGTAAAATGCAGTATTCAACCTGTCTGTGACAAGTCGTGGCTGAGTTAGAAGCTGTTTGTGGAGATTATGGGAGGAAGCATTAACTGTTGAGTTTCTTTTGCTTTTTCAAATGTTACCATTTTGTTCTCAGTTCTCTGGGTGGAATGTGCCTCTTTGCTGCTAACCTTCCAGTTGTCAGGCAGCTCCCTTGAGTAGTCTAGAGAACCAGTGCCCTCTTCTGGACAATACGCTAATTGCACATTCAGGAACCCTTGGTCTGGTTACCAAGCAGGCCCTGTCATTGAATTTTCTTGGTAGAAAACACAAAATAAAATATACTATGTTCCATACATTAAAGGCCTAGTTTTATCTTTGAAGATAAAACAGCTTGCTTCAGAATTTTCAGAGTGATTTGGAGAGACAAGGGGAATCTATTATTTTCATATTGTTTCTTAAAGAAATATGGTCTGACTTTGTAGCCAATTTTTTTAATCTAATGACTTATTTTCTTTCTCTTCAAATTATTTCAAAAGATACTATTTAAAACTCATTTTTTAAAAAGAGTGGAAAAAGGATGAATAGCAAGGGCATGTAGGATATTTGTTTTCAGTAGAGATAGCTGGAACTTTAAGATCATTTTGAAAAAGTTATAGTTGTAATTTTTTCCGTGGAGGTTTTTTTCCCCTAGAGTGTTTACGATGTCTGTAGCAATGTTTTTCTGAAATTTTCCCTTTTCCTTCTTTAGAACTTTCTATAGAATTTAACTTTTCTTTTTCTCTTGCTCATTTTTAAGAAAGTTAGTTTTCCTTAACTTTTAGAAGGTGACAGGGTAGTTTCTCTATCTCCCCACGACTCCCTCTTGTTTTTGGGCTGTGTGAGTGTGTGTGTGAGACTTGCTTTCTGAGACATCCCAGCTCTCCTCCCCTCCTCTTTCCGGGTCTTCCTCGTGCACACCCCCTCCTTCCGGCAGGGCTTCCCCTTGGTGTGGAGCTGTGTGCGGGAAGGAGGCCTTGGCTGGACCATTCGGGGAGTTCAAGGGAGTGAAACTGAGCTCCGCTGGACCCCTTGAATATCTGCCCACTCTCAGACTGGACAGACCCCTCCCAGTTTCGGTGGCTCTTCTCACACTGTTCCTGCGTGCTTTCCAGGGGGTGCCTCGTGGGGACCTGCGATTTTGCTGTTCACCCGTGTGTCAAATGCGCCCCATGCCTCTTCTGCACAGACAGGACCGCTGTGCAGGCCTGCGGCTGTCGGTGGTTTGCTCTCACGCCCCTGTAGTCTGGGGTTTGTGGGGATGGCTTCACCTGCAGTTGCGCTGCAAAGGTTATCCATTGGTTTTTGGTTTTGCTACTTAGTTGCTCTTTCTGTTTTCACCATGGAATTTGATGTGATCCAAAAACTATGGGGTCACCCCTTCCAACTTCCCAGAGTCCCTCTCAGACCATTTCACTGACAATGAAGTTCAATCTGCCTTTCATTTCGCAGTTTGCTTTGAACTTGGTTCGTCCGTTCATATAGTGCAGATTTGGGTTGAGGTTGATAATCACATCCGGCTCATTAGTTACTTCAAATCAGGTGTGTTCTCCTTCACTCTGGCGAATTAGAGCTGAAGGCTCTGGGCACTCTGGGTTGTCTCAGATCACATTTGGCCGTCAGCAGCCCCCAAGGCCAGTGATTCAGCAGATGCATCTAGGCTGCTGACCGAGAGCTGAGCTGCCCAGATCAGGCATGGTTCATCTTTCCCAGCTCATTGCATTTCTGCTCTGCATCTTGCTGATAGATTCTGTCTCACTGAGAACTTACTACCGGCATGCTTTCTGAAAATTTCAGGACCTCCACTCCAATCCAAGCGCTAAATGTCTAGAATCCCATGGACTCCAGACTCTGTATAAACTCTGGGAATAACCACAGTCTGGGCTAATCGGCTCTGATTGCTTTGGGCTTGCGATCACTCACTCCACAGGCCTTTCCCAAGTGCCAGCTGCATCACCAGACCCGCCATGTTAAGAACGAAAGACAGGTATGATCTGATCTCCCCCTCCAGGGACAGGGGAGAGTGATACATAAATATTCATTGTGGTGCAGGGAAAGAATTGCTAGAATAGAAATACAGGTTACATGCTAGGGGGGAGATGCAGAGAAAGAAGCAGCTGCCAGTAGCAATTTCTATGTCAGAAATAAAATCGCATGTGTTCTATAATCGAACATATAAAGTGGGACTGGAATACACAGTTACAAACATAGTTTTGCATTAAGAAAAATGAGTGGTTTTATTCCTGCCAGAATTTATTTTATTTGTGTTACTTTTCAACAGTGGTGCTGTTTTATAAAGGTACACATATATACATATACATACATACACGGGCACATATGTCACCCCAGCTATTTTCTTTCACAAGGCTTGATAAGTGAAGCTCTAGGCCCCGACGGTAGACACCTATGAGGGTTTGCATCCTCTCTCCCTCCTCACCTGCACTCGTTGGAAATCACTTGGGATTTCCAATATGTCTCCATCATGATGATTTTCAAAAGAGACAGGAGGTAGGAAAATGACAGGCCCAAGTCCTAGACAGCATTATTTTGAAGCAGATGCTAAAGAAGGGAAATGACAAGCAGGGATTTCCAGAACCAAGTGAGATTTCCAGCAAGCACAGCAGGTGGCGCTGCTGCTGACTGAGCAGTGAGGCGTGGTCCATGTGTGGACCAGCGGCACTGGGGACTCACAGGCCCTTCCCAGCGGGGAGGGAGGTGGGTATGACTACCCCAGGAGTCTGCCGAGGCCCCTCAGTTGTGCCAGGCTGGAGGTAGTGTGGGGAATGAAACACCGGTGGAAGTAAAGTTGTGATTTGTAGCAATTTTCAAACCTCGCTTAAAACATCCTTGCTGTTGCGTGCAGAACCCGGGCCTTTCCGGGCTATGGACATGCTTAAACATACTATAGAAATAATCATGCACAGAAACAGTTTTCTGAGTGGAAGTCAGAGACGGAGCGCTCACTCTCTAATTCTTTGAGCTGCTCCGGGCTAAACCCTCCTAAGGGGAAGAGCCCCTTCCTTTGTCCCAGTGGGTTTTTATTGAGAAAGTAGACACAGTTTGTGGATTGACAGTCTGGCAGAAAGGATCAAAGGGAACACGTATTTTACAAGGATGCGAACAGAGTTTCTGTTATGATTCCGGGCAGAGATTGGAGTTTTATCATATGAAAAGACTACAGGTTTTAAAGGTTTCCTGACTGTGCCTTCAAATTCCAAGTTAATAACATCCTCCAGCAAACAGATCTCACAGGATTTTGCATATTCTTTGTCCCAGGCCTGATTACCCCGGGGGTCTGCTGTCTCCAGTCTGAGCTAGCCCCTTTGGCTGTTTGCTAAGGGCTGGAGTGATAGAGGCAGCAAGAAGACTTGGATTTCTCACATTTGAGTACAAAGACTCAGGCTAAGAGGGGGCAGGGGTAGATGATGATCACCCCTTCCTTTCTACAGCCCCTTCATTTATTTCCACAGTCTCGTGAGACTTATTCCACAGAGGCCTTTACGAGATCAGCACCTGTCTTAGGTCCATTCTCTATCCTAGAGAATTGTTACCCATCATTGGTAACTGATCTAGCATTAAAGGCCAGGGACAGAACAGGTAGCATTCATGCCAGGGGAATAAGTTTTTGTCTCCTTAGTGGCTCCTGATCCCGAGGTTTCTCACTCAGCCTAAGTCACAGGGGGGTCACAGCTTCCTGAGATCAGGCAGGGTGGTCCCCAATAGTGGACCCCAACAATGATTTAGAAAAAATGACCCTCGGGCACTCCTCAGGCAGACAGAAGAAGAGTTTAAGCTATATATGAAAGGAAAAGACAGTCAATTAATCTTGGACTTAATTTTGGAAGATTTCAGCCAGGGCACCAGATGACATGTGTGCTTCTGGTCCTTGTAGCAACCCCAGAAGTTCCCTAGGGCCCAGCTCCTACCTTCCAGTACCTGGTCTCATTCCAGCTGTTTGGAGATGTGTAATGTGACATCTGAGCTGTGTCAGGAGCTGCAGGGTAATGAAGCAGGCAAACCCTCTCCCTGTGAGTTGCACTATATCTGAAAACCACACACGAAAGTGTGGACACCTGAGTCTGACACTCCGACTCTGCTCCTCCTGGCAAGTGTCCCCAGCCCCTCCCCGGAAAGCCAGGTCCGGGAATTGCAGACAACTCACAGGATTTTCAGGCAACCGCTACACAGAACATGGCGTCAACTTGGCATCTGCCTTGCCAAGTTACAGATAATGAATTCCATGTGTTTGAAAACGGATGTTTCTGTAAATCAAGTTCTGTTTTGTAAGTCTTGGGGGGAATTCCATATTACTTTAAAGTCTGTTTCAACAGAAGAAAAAAGGAAGGGACGGTTTCAAAGGGGAGTTGCCTCCCATTGCTGTACTGAATTTAGAGTTCTGGGTTTTTTTGTTCTTATTTCATCGATTCAGTGGCAGAATGCAGACAGGTGCATAGCAGGTGTTTCGGTCAGAGTTACTGGGAACGCACATTTTAGGAGTGAGGACGGAAGGGTGCTGTGTGGGAGGCCGAGGAGGAGGGCCAGCCCCGAGCTGACTGCCCTCGTGAAGCAGCCCAGAGCCTCCCAAGGGAGGGACCTGCTCCCTGCCTTACGGGGTCCCACTCTGGAACAACCCACAATCCCGTTCTGGCCAAGAAGCACCGACCACAAGCATCACGGGAGCAGTGTTCTTGGGAAACAACGGGGCTGCTGCTGGTTGAAAGGGATAAAGCTCCGAACAATCTCATTAGCATCAGCATCTTTACCGTCACCCTGTGAACTGCTTTCTGGGTTTTATTTCATTTCCTGCTATTGTCACGTGCAGCCCTTATCTGGGTAAGGACGCCCTCCTGCCCTGGCCTGCGGGCTCTGGTTGGTGGCTGGGCCTTATCTAAAATGACAGATGCTTTCATAACTCGGAGAGCTAAATGCCTCTTTTTTCTTTTAAACAAAAACCTTGGTAGCAGAAATACTCCCTTCTCATTTTCTGCAGAGCATGATCCATACATGCCTCTTCCAAGTCCTAAAGATTACCATGCAGTGACCATTGCTTTGCCAATGAAATATTAAATGTACCACAGAATGTCTTGGGTGAACAATAAGAAACTGTGTTACACTTGAAATCTGATAAATAAAAATCTGAACATACAGAATGGAAAGAATTATGGTACAAACATATATGTCCAGAACTGAATCTTTCTCTTCTCCCTGAAAGGATTTGCCACAAACCTTCTCCAGCAGGTCCCATTGTGCTTTTATGATAAGAAAGAGCATGCAGGGCTCAATATCCAGCCACCTGAGCTCCTGTCTGGCTTTGCCATTTACGTCCACTGGGATCTGGGTGAGCTAATTGCTTTGTGCCAAACTTCCTCATTGGTGCCTGAGCCTGCTTCGCACTGATGAGATGATTGCTCAAGATAAGGCGTGGAAACAGAATTAGCCCAGGGCTTGGTTAGCTGTTATTAGCATATTTAACAACTGATTCTCTCTTCACTCTTAGGGGATATTATCTATTACACAGAATAATATCTATAGTAGTCTGCCTGTTTTGAGACAGTTGCTGAATTTTACAAATCAGCAAATGCATAGAAGCCACAGAATGGGGATCTTTTGGTGAACAGGATGGGTCACTAACAGCCAAGAAAGAGCTTCGCGATCTCACCTGTATCAAGGAAAGGTAGTGAGTTCCTGTTACTCAGAGGAAACACTGGAGTGATGTCAGCTGTGGTGAGCAGGCTTGACTTGAGAAAAATGTGGAGAGTGGCTTAAGGTCCAGGACTTCAGCTGTAGGTGGAGATTTGGGTCCCAGCTCTTCCTGTTTTTCTCCTGGGCCTTCTTGGACTTTTGCTTTAAGGATTTGCACACAAATCCTATGTTGAACAGCAGGAGAAAAGCCTGGTGAAGAGCAGGTGGGTGGGGATTACCAAGTGTCGGGACGTCGAGCAGCAGTCCACTCGGTGTCTGGGTGTTAGAAATCTGAAAGTTTGAGAAACTGGTTGTGAAACTTTTCTAAAAGATCTATGAAAAAGCAGGTAAAATAGAACTTAAAGGGGATGTCCAAATAACACTCTAGTTTTAATCTGATGATCTTTTAAAGTAAATGCCACTTTTTTTCTGCAAATAACAGAGCTGAAAACAAGATTTCTTATAAGATCAAAGGAGTTTATTGATTCAATGGTAACTAAAAGTCTTGAGGCACTGATTTCAGGTGAGGTTTGATCTAGCAGCTCAAAAGATGCCACCTAGGGCCAGTCTTCTCTCCTCCCCACAGCGCCTTATATGGCAATGACTTCACCCTCAGCCTCCCACAAGGTGTCCCCAAAGGCAGGTCTGAGATCCCCGCTAATGGAAAAATGGTTGCAGTAGCTCCGAAATTGACATCCTCATCTCACACTTTCCAGGGTCTGTTCTCCAAGAACTACAAGAGAAAGGAAGCTCATTTTCCTCAAGCCCCAGCAAATGTCTTCTCTTGGCTTGTAGCCTCTGACTGGGTTAGTGCCAATCTGCCAGCCAATCCAGGTGACAGAGACACATGTGGCTGTGACGGCTGGTTTAAGCCCACCAAAGCCCACTCTCGGAACGGGGGTAGGTTCAATCCCATCCAAGCGAAATTTCTCCTGGAAATTTGAGGTCCTGTTGCCAGGATGGGGAATAGATAGATGCTGAGTAGCAAATAACCAATGGGAACTACATCACATTTTTAAGAGGGACCACCAGATTCACATTTGTGCTTACAGATTTGGATACTGGGAACCAAGGCAAGAGAAATGTGTATCTGTCACATGATTTCTCCTGTTGATAAGTCACAATAATCAGAAAGGATTTTAGCACTGGCCAGTTTTGCACCTTAGTTCTGACCTGGAAGGGGTGCATCAAGTCGGTATGACATTGACAGGTTAGCAACTGAAGGCCAAGGTTGAACGAACAAAGAGGGCTTAATTAGTTCCCTAAACAGATCAATGTCTGGTGCCCTCCTGGCCCCAGTGCCTTCTGAAGAAGGTATTGTCACCCCAGCCCAAAGGGCTCTGCATTCTTGGGCTTCTGTTAATGTCTTACCTGATCCCAAATGACAGTGCCCTCTGACTAATATAAATATATGTATATATTTCACGTGTGGCTTACAAGGAAAACCTTGAATTCGAGCCTTGAAGTGAGATAAGGTGCCCTGTCTGCAGTGACAAAAGGACATTAGAAATGCAGGAAAGCGACGGGGCCAGCTAGAGCAGCCTGATGACTCTGCCTTTGGCTGCCACATGCCTCTCCTGTTAGTCCCACGTGGACACTCACCGTGGGCTCTGGACTTCCAGCCCAGGTAATGGCAGTCGGGAAAGCAGTTGCTGTAATGCAATGGGGCTAAATGAAAGGTTCCTCACTCCCACTTTCGATCATAGTCTAGAAAAGGATTTAGTGATGGAAGTGAAGGCAGCCGGAGATCAGCTGGAGCGAAGATGAGCACTTAGATGTCCCGGTGCTCCATTTGATCCGAGGGAGGGGCTGGTTCGTGTGTTCAGCAGATACTAGCCCAAGGCCCATCTGGGACAGGCACTGGGTGCGTGGTGAGCCCATGCACTGCCCCGCCCCGTCCACATGGAGCTCACGGTCGAGCACGGAGAAGACAGACAATAACCAGGTGACTATGCAATTCCACTTTGGGTCAGGGCTACAGATTAAAAACACAGGCACATATAGACCCTGTTAAGAAAGTCTTAGATAATCTAGATTTTGTAAACTAAATATGTAGAGAAGCTTGCAATATGGAACACCTTAAAATGTTGGGTAAATTATAAAGATCATAATCTTTTTCTGTCAGTTTTGTTAAGGTACAATTTACGTGTGATGAAATCCATTGATTTTAATTGTGCGAGTGAGTGGATGTTGACAAGCGTCTGGAAGTTGTGTGACCACAACCACAGCCAGAATGCAGCACGTTTCTGCTGTCCCAACAAACCACCCTGTGCCTTTTACAGTCCGTCCCTGCCCCTCATTCTCATTACCATCCCTGGAAAACACCGATCTACTTCCTATTAGGACAGTTTTGCATATTCTAGAATTTCCTATAAGTTCAGTCCTACAGTATGCAGTCCTTTGTGTCTGATGGAGGTCATCGAGAGGAAGTGACCACTAGGTGACCCAGGAGCTGGACCCAGGCCCTAGGAGGCTCCTCACCCCCACCCTGTCCTTGGAATGCTCGCCTGCTCCCCTTCTCAGCTGGAAGCTGCCGCAAGGAGCAGCCTGGAGACAGTCATGTGTTGTTGAGGCCATCGGGGTGGTATACATGACTGAACCCAGTTAAGGCCTATGTATAAACTTTTAAGATGCTGGTGGACAGGTGCAGAGATTTTATCTCGTGGCTGCCCCAAGACAAGCCTCCTAAATAAGTTCTCTTGATGGTTAAGTCCGCCACCTCTCTTTGCCCTCTGTATATGGGGTCCAGTTTCAGATTTCGCCTGGAATTCTCCGGAGGTTTCAAACCAACAGTGTTTGAATTCTTTCACTCAGTGCCACGCTTTTAAGATTTCCACGTGTTTGTGAGCATGTCAGGCATCTGTTCCTGCATATTGACAAGGGCTACTCCCCCGGATGTAAGCACCGCGCTGTTTTATTAATTCACTGGTGGATGAACACTGGAGTTCTTCCTGCTGTTTCGCTGTCATGTATGAAGTACAAACTAGTCACCTGTCAGTCTCTGCACAGACACATATTTTAATTTCTCTGGGGTACGGGGTGGGTTGGCCGAGTCATACGGAATAGTATGCAGAATTCCAAGAATGACCCCTGGGGTTCTCACCCTGGCACACCCCCCGCCCTGGGAGTGCAGGAAGCGGTGTCACTCCGCTGGCTCTTACCATAGTGGCAAAGCGAAGTGAGCTGCGTGGGCCTGAGCGAACCATGTGCGCCCTTTACAAGGCGGTAGGAAAAAACCAAAGAAGTTCAAGCAGATGAGAACCCCGGGAGGACTCAATGTGTCTTGACCGCTTGAAGATGGGGGCGGGGCATGAGGAGGATCGGGGCGGCCTTAGGGGCTGAGAGAGGCCCCCAGCTGACAACCAACAAGGAAAGTCTCCACACAGAGATTAGTCATCAACATATTATAATGTATGCAGTAAAATCTTCATTCGAACAGGCCCCTGGTTTTTAACTTTCAATAAGGTAAATATGAAATATACGATTCATAGTAAGAGAAACCAATGTGGAAACCAATCCTTGTGTGTGCGCATGCGGGCCTGTGTGCTGTGCACGAAGCTCGTTCACTCGTTTCACTTGACTTTTCAGTACCTACTCGTGTTCGATGAATTTAAAATGCCCACACCCACGGTAAGAAGATAGCATATGAACATTTAAGTGTTTAACGTATGTGGGTAGTCTCCCCCACTCTTCCCTGTTCCCCACCCGCGCCTTCCCCTGAAACGACGCGTTTAATGTTGCAGCCCTGGCCGCCCCAGAGCCCGACGGCCCAGGCTGCGTTCAGGACCGTGTGCGCGCGCGACCAGCCGCAGACGCCGTTCCCGGGCCTCCCCTTCGCTTAATGCGTCTTCACAGGCCTGTCCTCACTTCTGCCAGGAGCTAGCTAGTCCCCAGTCTGTGCAAAATGACCTTCAGATAGTAACTTAAACAGAATAGGAAAAAGTGCATATGCTGAAGGTAACGACGGAATTCATTCTAAAATCATATGTAAATTCTCTTGTGTGGAGGGAGGCGGGACCCACGCGGTCTCCCCCCACCCCCCAGTCCGTGATGTCCACTCAACTCCACCCACTGACGGCCTTGCGCGGCTCCGCCTCCGTTCCCAAATACCACAGCCCTGCTCTTCCTGTCTTACCACCCTCATGAATGAATCTCTTTGCATCTGCGATTTTTAAACAAGAATCCGCTGACATCCTCCGCTGGACCGCCCAACGCTGGGTCGCAGTCGTCGTCAGGGTAACACCGTCTGGGAAGCGAGCACCGCTCACCGGGGTGTCCACGGAAACCACTCCCTGCAGAGGCAGGTGCTGCGGCCCCTGGGGTGGGGAGCGCCCCGGGAAGCCGCGGGGCGTGGCCGCCAGGCTGCCGTGGGCCCGGCCTCGGTCATAAGCACAGTATTTTTTTCTAGAGCACTTTCACTTGCAAACCAGAACCACTCATTCCTTCCGGCTTCATAAAATCCAGTCGCTGTCCTGACTTTGGAGAAGGTCCAGGCGGATCTGCCAAGGAGCACCCCCGCCGCCAGGCGCCCCCCGCCCCCCACTCGCTGCCAGACAATAGGGTTCTGTTGGCCAGAGCTCCCTGGAAAGGCGGGAGCGTCGGTGGGCGCCACCGAAACGTGAGGGGAGCTCAGTTCCATGGGCTTCCTGCGCTTTGCACGCTGCCAGGATATCCCACCCCTGCCCAGCAGTCAAGCAAAAATAGCACCGAGGTTAGCGGCGTTCCTTTCCATCAATCCCCTCTCCAGCTGAGCCGCAGGTTGGTCAGGTTAACTGGAAACGCACCCGCCTCTTGTGTTGTCTCATAAATACCGTGGGGAAGAGTATCAGATGTATGCTCGGAGCGAATAGGAAACAACTGAGGTTTCTGGAAAATTCCTAGGTCAATGCTGGCATTTAAACCTTGCCTGGTCGGTCCTTTCAAAGTCATTGCAGCTGCGGCATCGTCGGGGCTGAGGTCGGGTGACTGCGCCTGAAAGTGGGGACCCTAGTCCCCGGCGGTGTCCTCTTTGTGTCTCTTTGCGGGGAGGAGGGGCTGTCTGACACAGTTATTAAACCTGGCAGCTGCGTTGGCGGCCCCGGGCAGCATTTTGAGTGCGCTTGCAGAAAATGCGGGGCTTTCAGCGGACCGCCAGCTGGTCGCTCCTCGCTGCCTGAAAGGCGGCTCCAGAGCACTTTTCCTTCTTGCTCATTACCAGTGGCGGCGCGGGGAGTGCGCGCACCGCCAGGAAACAATTGGAAACGTGAGTATTTGGCTCGGCGCTGCCGGCAGGCGTCTGAGCGCCCTAGGCGTCCAGCCTGGTGGCCCGGGCGTAAAGGCGGCGCGCGGAGAGGCCGGCGCGCAGGGGATCGGGCTTCAGGCGGCCTCGCCACTCACGTCGCCCGGGCTAGAGGTGGTTCGCGCTGGCGCGAAGAGGAGGCGACCGCCCGGGCTGCTGCAGGAGGGGATGCGAGCGCCGGGTCTCTAGCGCACCGCTCGGGCTCCGGTCCTGTGCTTAGGGGATGGATGCACAAAGATCCTCGGGCCCAGGCAGCCGGGGTGGTCCTGCCCGCCCCCCTGCCCCCGGCCCCGGCTCCGGCTCCTTTTTGAGGAAGGGGAGAAGCTGCATTTTCATAGTTGAATCAAAACATTGAGATTAGGTCCGCGTTGCCCCGCCCAGGGAGACCTCTGTGCGCAGCGGCCAGTCCTGCAGGGACCTGGGCGTGGCTGCGGGAGGGCGATGAGCCCCTCCAAGTTCCTTTGGGATCTCAGAGCCTTCGGGATTTCAGAGCCTGGAGCTCGCTCCTCCTTTCCCTTCCTCACCTACCGGCCCTAACAGCGCAGACATTTTATGGAGACCAGGCACACAGTGGAAAGACGTCAGTTCCCCCAGAGCATGAGTGTGAAGGGGTGTGGTTCTTTTCTATCGATTGCTAGAGGAGTTCTTGAAGTTCAATTTCTTTTTTATATGCGCATTTTATTTGTGAAAACGATTTTCAACTTTACAGAGCTCGCATCATGCAAGGTTCTCTCCGTGGTTGATGTGTTTGTCAGCAAACCTTGGCTTTTTCCTAGCGTTTCCAAGGAGGGCTTAGCAGCGTCATTTGGCTCCAGAATGTCATGTTCAGTGTTTTGCATGCATTTCCATGTCCATCTGGTTCAGGCGTGTGTAACACCAGACGCAGTCTCTGCTTTTGCCAGATCTACAGCCTGGCTCCTGCTGTCTCTGAGGCTCAGTTTCTTAATTGCCCAGCGCCCAGTGTCCGGGGCTGATGGCCACAGAAGGCTTCACCTTCCCCGAGCAGCGGGCCAGAACCGGACTCAGGTGATGGTGGGTGCGTCACCAGTCAACTGTGGGCCAGCTGTTGAAGCTTTCCAGGCCTCTGTTTTGTAACCTGTGAAATGGGTATAACGAAGTGATGCTATCTTATAGAGAGAGGCTAAGATGTGTGCTGGTTTTCTGATTCCATCTTCCACCAAGCAGCATTTCTCTTATAACCTGACAGCTGGCCTAATGAGCACAAGTAGGAAAGAAATGAAAAAAAAATCTGCAAAATGTGAAAATTTTAAATAACAACCCTCAAAAAACACTTACTAAATTAACTTTGAAATTGCCTAAAAACAGGCTAGCCTACGGATTGTGAGTTAACTTATAAGGTAAAGAACCAAAATTATTACGATGTGCACATGACCCTACTGACTGTATAGGCCACCTAACTGGAAATTGAGGCGTGGTATTTGGTGCCTTAATTTTGCCCCAAATCTGGGTTTTCCATCCTGGAGTGTGGTTTCTCAGGTTTTTACAAATAAGTTCCTCATTAATTAAAACCAGGTGATGATTAGGTTAAAAAAAGGCAAAAAAAAAAGGCATTGTGAAAAGAAATTAATATGATTCTGAGATATTAAGTATAACATTAAAGAACAAGAAATAAATATCTCTACTGACTCCTACTCTAGTAAACTAATGGTTAGAGTATTGTTTCTAATTTTGTCCATTGTACTTTTAAAAGAATATGGAGAAACTGGGGGTGGGGTTCAGAATGGAGGGACCAAAATAACTTAATGAGACAGAGAGAAGAGATGCTAAGAAAGAGAGAGAGTGATAGAAAGAGAAAGAGAGAGAAAGAAAGAGAAAGAAAAAGAGAAAGAGAGAAAAAGAAAAAGAGGAAAAAAGAAAGAGAGAGAGAGGGAGGGAGGGAGGGAGGGAGGAAGGGAGGAAGGAAGGAAGGAAACCCCTGAGGCTGTCTGTGTAAGGTGCCGAGAAGACGTCATAGGAGGAAACCAAATTCTGACAGAATGT
Source organism: Tonatia bakeri (assembly GCA_004024845.1). NCBI lineage: Eukaryota > Metazoa > Chordata > Mammalia > Chiroptera > Phyllostomidae > Tonatia > Tonatia bakeri. The sequence goes on along the minus strand of PVIA01003643.1, from coordinate 115,659 downwards.
AATAAAGAACTCCAAAAATGGAGAAGGAGTTACATGAGCCACTAGGAGCTTTAGGAAGAAAATAATTTATCATCTACCCTTCATGGGCTAGCCTTAGCCTTTCTTAAACCTAATGTGTCTGAGTGTAGGTAAGGATATTTTGTCGCAGCTTCCAGTGAAACATTTGATAGAGAAATGCTGGTCATGCCCAAGAGGCCAAGTCCATGGCTGCAGAGGCCAGCAGGGCACACACAGACCCAGGAGGGCAGCTGTGACTCACACCTGGATGTCAGTCCTCTTTGCGTGGTCTTCCGCTTTGTCAAGGGATCCTGGAAATCTAGTTTATTATTATTATTATTATTATTATTATTATTATTTCTTAATATGAAATCTCCAGATCTTTAAAGGTTGGCAACTAATTAGGAGTAAAACATTAAAAAATATCTTGTGTTTGCCAAACAAAACACACCTGCGGAGCGGCCCCCTGGCCCCTCAGCACCCACCCAACTGCTCCTTCTCTGTGGAGGAGGGGCAGGGGTGGGCTAGCTGTCCGCCCCACTCCCTACTGAACCTCTTCTTGCTTGAGTTTTGTGCTTTGTTTCATTTGTTTTTTTATGCTTTGCTTTTAACTTAAAGAAACATTTCTTTGCCTCATTCTTTCCGAAGGCACCTCTCTTTCTGGCTGAGTGCATACTCCTTGATAGATCTCTCTGGATTATCTGAATGAGAAGCATTCTCTAGTTCCCTAATCTTCTCCTGACTCCAAGTTAAGGAGGCTGGCCCCTGGAGATCAGGATAGTGACCATGGGCCCCTGACTGGGAGGCACCCACACCAGCCCTCTCCCCATGGGGACCATTCGGAGCTCTCTCTGCTGGTGTGGTGAAGATGGGGTGCATGGGGATCTGGAGGCTTGATCCCTTCTATGGGGTACCTCAAAACTGTCCGGAAGCTGCCTTTTGGTGTCTCTTGGACTGGGGGAGAGGGGGACCCTGGATTGCCCATGCATGAAAGAAGCACTAAAGTTGAAGTGTGATTTCAAAAGCTCCCAGTTCCCACATCTCTTAAATCTCCCTCTAGCCTTCCCTAAGCTACATGAGCCGTGGAAGACAGTAAGTGTCCATGAGCAAAGGGGAGGCATTCAACACCACTTCCCACAGTTAAGAACTTCTTTGCCAGAGGTAGAAAAAATTCAAAAGACCTAAAAATGTGATAGCTGGTTTCTCCTTGCCTCTCCTCTCTGGGTTAGGGCTGCTGTTATTCTGTTTGGATGCTGGGCACAGGCCAAGTCACAGGAAGGCAAAGCACCCACCTCTCTCTCTGGCTGCTCCCCCCACTGTGGAGCTAAGACCAGGGTGATGCCTCCCTCTTCCCAGTGATGAGGCACAGAGAGCCTTCCAGACAGGCACAAAGACCAGTGTGTGTAAGGTGGCAGGGACGCACACAGAGGAGGTGAGCGCTGGCCTCAGAGCAGTGAGCAGAAGCCAGGTTGGTTCAGTGCAGCCGTGTTAAGTGAGGTGACACGTTCATAAATACAATCAGCATTCCATAGCAGCCGCCCGGTTCACTTCCCATTGACTCCGGGTAAGCAAGCAAAACCAGAGCGAGTGAACAAGTGCCAGGCTCCCCCCAACAGTGATGAAAAACCTCCCAAAGCCATGGCATGCTGTCTTCAATCCTTTTGCCAGCCCCTCAGTTCTCCAGAGTGGAAAAAGCAGCACCTGTGATCCAATCGTTTTACTACCAATGAGACGGAAAGGAGAATTTTGAAGTTAGAATGTGGAAACAGCCCAGGGAAAAGGGAAGGAAATAGGGTTCAGGTATTTGTTTGGGTTTCTGGTTGCCAAAACCTGGAAATGTGTTTCTCCAGAGAGGCAGAAGCCATACCAGCCTGAGTACAGAGCTGCCAAAGCCTTAGCAGGCTGGGCAGAGATCCCGTCCCTCACCACAGTCTTCTCCGTCCCAATGACCGCATGAAAACAGTGGCAGATTCTTCCACTGGAACCCTGGAGGAACACATTCTACCCCATCAGACTGTGTCACCAGCTAGAGGCCAGCTCTGGAGGACCAGGAGGTAAGGTGGGCTGCTTTAAGGCCTGTCTGAGGGTCTGACTCACTTCAAATCACTATGTAGGCTGTGGCCCCCGAATGGCTGAATTAAAAAATCCTTCCCTCTCTGTCTTCCTGGTAGTCACCAGACCAACCTGTGGAGTGTGCTCTGGAATCAGCCCTACCTGCTGTCTCTCTTTCTTCTGCCATAGCCCAGCTGATGGTTAAATATACCAGAGGTAGAAACATTAAAAAATATACCAGAGGAGTAAAACATTACTCCATTTGCCTTGCCACATTGATCATGCCTGAAACATCAGCTTCTGCCCATGTCTCACTTCATAATGCAGGGTTGCCTGTGGCGAATCCTCACTGATAGGCTGTCTTCCAGGGTTTATACGTTTCCTTAAGGTAGCTTATCCAGTTGTCTCAGCACTCTACAACCTCCCTGTTGGCTCTTTTTGGCAACTTTATTCTTAAGAGAGCATCTACATAGGTGTGTCCAGGGACAGAGAGAGATGGTAAAACTCCAACCCATTCTTTTGAACTTCTTCATGATGATGGTAGAAAAATTAAAGGGAAATCTGATACTGTTGGCTAAAATGCAGCTGTATATTCATGACTGTTCAGTTCACCTTTGTCCTATGTGATCAAAGATTCTTGTTATATGAGATTAATAAGAATATTATTAGTAAAGAAGCCCTGGCTGGTGTGACTCAGTGTGTTGAGTGCTGGCCTGTGAACCAAAGGATCACTGGTTCAATTCCCAGTCAGGGCACACGCCTGGGTTGCAGGACAGGTCTCCAGTAGAGGGCGTGTGAGAGACATCCACGCATTGATGTTTTTCTCCCTCTCTCCCTCCTTTCTCCTCTCTTTAAAAATAAATAAAATATTTTTAAAAGAATTTAGCAAAGCACAATATTATGAACCAAAATTTTTTAAGCCCAGCAATTCTATTGGAAATTTTATTTTATTTGAAAGTAGATTGTTCTCATCATCAAACCAAGAAAGGAAGTTATCCTTCTAATGTGTTGTTATATACAGTGGGTAACAAAAATGCAGGACATTTTAAATTACATCTACTAAATAGTTACTGTTTCTCCCATGAAGTGTAAAGAAGGAAGTGTATGACAATTTAAAAGACCAGCTCTTGTTGTCATGGTTAGAAGAAAGATTTACACACAACCTCCCACCCCCACCCCCACCCCCAATGATTATAACAAAGGAAGGGTTAGGTGGAGTGCCAGTCTGGCTAATCAAATTCTGGAATGAGTGACACATGGTCTGTGCTGTGTCCAGGCAGGAAGGGGGACACTGGTGTTTGCGGTACAAACAGGGTCCTCCATGGTGGCTCCAGGGCTTTGAGGAGCAGTCTGGGACGGGACAGTCTGAGTAAGCAGAGAAGGTGGAGGTGTTTTTCAACTACGGGCAAACAGCTTGAGCAGTGGCTCCGAAGCGTGGATTTGGCAACTCCGCTTTGATGGTGGAGAGGGAGAAAGAAGACAGGCCTCCTTGTCTCCTTTCCGGAGTCGGATGATCGAAGTTCGTATCCCGAAGGTGTGCGAGCAATTTGCTTAACACGCAGAGTCTGTTTTCTCATCTCTAACTGGGGACAGCTGTTGCATCGCTTTAAGGAATATAGAGAATTGACCTAGAGGGTCTAGTGGGTTCACAGAGCTCAGAGTTAACCTGTGATGAATGTTGTTAGCAAGACATCTCTGAGATGAGACTCCACCCAACTTCCTCATTGGGATGACATAGAACTTGCTCCCAAGACAACATGGAGCCACAGTGGAAATGAAAGCTTTCTTGCACCGCTTATATAAAAAGTTCACTGAATTTTTACAATCTCTGCTTGCATCTCTCTCTCTCTCTCTCTCTCTCAGTGGGGGGAAGGGTCTATAATTCAAACTTTAATACTTAAACATATTAATGAGAATTTAAATGTACTTTGTAAATAAGCTGTGTGGTCTATGGTCAAAATCGCACTGGGCTCCAGCCTTTCTGGACAGCTAGTAGTGGCTCCAAGTTTAATGATGTAATAAGCTGTGACTTCCAGTTACTTCAGTGACAGATGAACTTGGTGAAAATTCAATACTCAAAAACTGTTATTAAATGTGGCATGGGATCACCTAATTTCCACTAGCATATTATTCTTCCTGGACATATCCCAACCACCCTTTATTTTTTGCTATTTTAGGTGGAAGTTACAACTTTATTATGCTTTTGGTCTGGCAAAGAATAATATGTTTCCATTGTTATATCTCTATGTTACAACTTTCCAGAACAGTTTAGTGCGATTTTTAGAATATGAGTCAGTTGCAGAGTTCACGCTGTGGCTATGAAACGTCTTTTTTATGACCCTTCTGAGTGACAATTTTCTCCCCATTCTCCTCTTCCCTCCTTGCTTTACTTTCTTTGTTAAACATAATCATGGAGCTGAGTAAGCTGTGTCATCTGACACTCCCTTGCCAAGGTTCCAGGAATAAGCATCTTAAATAATCCAGTAAAAATCACTGAGCTCATTAGTGTCCCTGAAGAAAAACAAATCAGTCTTGTATTAGGATTTTTAGAAGATGATTGTTTTCCAGGCTTTTTTTTTTTTTAAGAGTGGATGGGGAGAGTTGGGGGCTCGCTTTCTGCCTTACAAAAAATAAGGCCTCCCAGTTTCTGTTCTTTCATTCACATTTATGTTTCCAAAGGAGGAAGAGTGGGGACCAGGCACAATCTCTCGCCAATGTCAATTAACTCTTTATTGGCCAGATTCTCGGCCATTTGCGGCCCATTCTCTAGTATTCTGAGTAACAAAGATTTTGTTGTGCTTTGAGCTAAACTAGCTCCTTTGTTCTAAAAGCTCAATACAGAATTTTGAAATGAACAGAAACACTTTGCAAGCAAATGTTTACAGCCAACCCCTATGCTTTCACAAGCACCAAGATGGATCAAAGATACAGCAACCCTCCGTGTTCAAAAGCAACCTCCGGTGATGGCCCACGTGTCACAGGCAGCTGGCCTGGCGTTATTACCTTACCACATGGGCCCTTCAGTCCTAACAGGAACCCTGGGCCGAGGCCTTGTTGTCCTCATTTTCAGAGCTGAGAAAAGCAAAGCTCAGAGAGGTCAAATAAATTCTCCCAGGTCACCAGCTACTAAGAAGCAGGTGCAGGAGGCTGACTGAGACCCGCCCTACTTGAAAGCCCTTGCTGTTCCCCATGTATTCTACCTACAGTGTGATGCGCAGCACACTCCCGTGGAATAGTCTGCCTCCCGTGGAAGTTCCACTAGAGTTCCCTGATGAGTGAATGGTTGATGCTCGAAGCAGGCTCCAGGACAAGGCCAGTGCACGGGCACGTTTTCTGTGTGTCATCTGGTTCTCAGGAGCTAACTGCTGCAGGGCAGATCCAGCAAATTTCCTCGATGACTGGATATTGGGCAGCCCTCCATGGTGGTAAATCATGTCTAAGACCCACACAAAAGGGTAAACAGGGTTACTCCATGGACCACAAGCCAATACAGGCACTGTGTCCTCTGCAGATGCCATGATTGGGGAGTGGAAATATGTATTTCACTGGAGCCCTCCATCCCCTGGAAAAAACAGATAAAGCGAGATTGGAAAAACCAAGCGCTTATGCAAACTTGGTCAGGCTTTAATCATGACTACGCCCAGGGAAGCCTCAGACTGCTAAATGAAATGCATGTGCACATTCTCTCATTTCGGGGCCAACTTGCTCTCAGGAGTAACTATTTGTTGCCCACAAAATTGCCAAATTCCTAAATCTTCAAGGGTATGGACTGTGATTTTAACTCTCTATCCTGGCACTTAGTCATTGGCTATAGTTCATGTTAAAGAAATATGTGTTCAAATGAGTGTATTAGCCATTTTTTTCTCCAGGGAAACAGGACCAATGAAGTATTGGTTGGTTGGTTTGTTGTAAAGAACTGGCTCACATGATTCCAGCGGTTGGCAAGTTCAGTCCGCAGGATGGGGCAGCAGGCTAGAGGCCCCGGAGAGCCCATGCTCTAGTTCAAAAGGTATCAGGCAGGAAGAGCTGATGTTGCAGAGGAAGAGCAAAGGCAGTCTGCTGGTGAGTTTTCTCTTCCTCGGAAGAAGGTGCATCTTTTTGTTTTAGGTAGTCCTTCAACTGACCGGACCAGGCTCACCCAAATTACGGAGGGCGATCCACTTTATTCCACCGATGTTTTGCCATCCAAAAACATTGTTGCAGAAACATGAGAGTACCCTGGTCCCCAGCCTCCCTGATTCCCACTCTGGAGAATAACGTTTGATTACAGTCTGGGCACCCTGGGGCCCAGTCAAGTGGACATATCAAGTTAACTATCACAGTGACAGAATGAGCAGATTCGAAACGGCAGTTTCTGAACTGAGGCAGAGCAAGTGGGAGGGCAGGCCTTGGTCTCTATTATTATAGGCTTCCACTGAAATGACACCTGCTGATGAGAAGTACTTGTCTTCCCAGTGAGGCAGCTTCAACAGACTGCAGAGTTTAAAAACCAGGATGCTACTCTATGTGAGTCTTCCTTTGGCCACTGGTACCCGAGTGATCATTTACCTCTGGACCAAGGGAACTGAAGAAAGGAGTTGAGACATGCCCCATGCTCCCCAGAGTTGGAGGGATAAAAAGCTGCCTTTCTTAGGGGTAATGCTATTTGGAGGTAAAATCTTAAAACATGCAAGAACCTAGTTTTTCCAAGAATTTATGGAGAAAACAATCTCTATGCTGCCCAAATGCATGTAGCCATATTTTAGATGACTTTGTTTAGTTGATTTAATGCGGTTAGGTGCTAAATGTGAACAGTAAATGCCCCGTAAGGAAAAGAGCACATTTGGATTTCATTTTCCTTTAACCTGAGCTCAGTAGTTTGTATTTTTAAAATGCTTTCTTCTATAACACAGCACCAAACCAATAAAAGCAGAGGGGAATACAATCGCACACACGATCTTTCTGCAAAGATAGTATGGCATTTCCCACTGAAGGAATTCATTGTTCACAGAATTTGGCAATGAGAAAAGGGGGAAAAGCCTCTAAACAAATAGGCCATTCAAAATATACGCCATGACCTAAGGATGATGCAATGGCAAATTGCAATTTGGAAATAAGTCCTGAATGACAGTTTTGTTACAAAAGGATCAAAAGCTATGCAACAAAATGACAAAGAAACAATGTTTATTTTGAAGTCTTACTCAGTTTTCCCATTTGACTCTACCCTGGGAGTTTTTAACAAGTTATTTGTTTTCAGTTCTCTGCCATACTTAGAATTAGCATGGATATTTCTCAGCTCTTGAATTCCCTTTGCCTCTGGGCTAAGTAAAAGCCTGTGGGGGACAGAGAACCCCTCATCTTCCATGGTAAGAAAGGAAGGGGAGGAGCAACCCCCAGAGAAAAGTGCAGGAGAAGAGAGGTGCAGACACGCTGTGGTCACACCTTCACAAACAACACAGTTTAAGGAGAAGGATGCAGGCCTGAGGTTCTGTCCCCAAATGGGCTTAGGTTTGCAGGGGTTATTGAAAATGGTCCTAAATCCCTTTACTCGGAATTTCTCTTCTGAAGATTTTCTAGCTCAGAAGCCTAGAAAATGACAAAATATGCAAGTGTTTGAATAATATAGAACGTTAAGTGTACTTTCCAAGGCTCATTTGCCAATTTCCTTCTCATTTAGTTAAATTCTTAATTTATCTATTATGATTTAAAAAGCCCTAGCTGGTGTGGCTCAGTGAATCAAGTGCCTGCCTGCAAACCAAAGATCACAGTTTTGATTCCCAGATCAGGGCACATGCCTGGGTTGAGGGCCAGGTCCCCAGTAGGGGGCGCATGAGAGGCAACCACACATTGATGTTTCCCTTTCTCTTTCTCCCTCCCTTCACCCAGTCTAAAAATAAATAAAATCTTTAAAAAAGAAAAGAACATCAGGGGAAATATAACCAGCTACATATATGTAAAGAAAACATTTTAAATAGGAAAATTTGCAAAGGAGTATGTACAAGAATGGCTTTTTTTCTTTTTGTATTTGTTTATAACATTAACTTACCTACATTAGGGTATTAGTTAAATAAAGTAAGCTACATGCTTAAAACATACTCTGCAATCACACATCCCAAAATGGGCTTATATTGTAGGACTAAGTATTCCCATATGGAAAGTTACCCATGATATGTTATTGGTAGAAAGGTAACATAAATTATGCATTACCATGCATTATTTTGTTTTAATAAAAGCTGTGAATGATATGTTTGTTTAGAAAGCAATCTGGCATAATGCTAAATTGTTAAGTAATCATGGTTGGTAACAGATGCATAATTGGATTTCTGCGAAGAGCATTGATTGCTTTTGAAACTGGAAAGAAAATGCATATAGCCACAAAATGACTGGGGACCTGCCATAGAAAGCATGGAGTTAGAAGGAAATGACCTTAATAATACACATATTGGATGATCACGATTGATTGAGGTTAAAACTGTAGAGACTTTCTTTGAAATAACTCAAAATGTTAACGTCCCATTTTCTCAAATGAAACCAGTTGAATAGCCTTAAACATACAAAATGTGTCATAAATTAGAAAGTAGAAGTAATAAATAGTGGTTGATTTAATTGCATTGTTTAAAAGTCTTTAAAATACTTTCTCAGGTTGATTTTTTTCAACTCTAGCCTAGCACTTGTTTAAAATTCTTGAAAAGATTCTCATTAGTTATGAATTCTGTAGTAGTGGAGGGACTTGCTCTCCTCCCGAAGTTAACCTACACTGAGAGGCAGAGAGGTCGGTGTTTACGGCACAGCTGGGCAGGTACACGAAGTAGATTCCGAAAGAAATGTATCGTGTGATTGGAATGCCTCGGACAACACGGGGCCACGCACTACGCTTTACAGACGTAACGCATCTCGTTTACCTTATTTAATTACCCCGACGCCTGCCGTCTGGGAGGCAACGGTCTCAGCTATCAGATTATTCAAAGAAACACTGTTCACTATGCCCCACTCATTGCACTCTGCTTTGATATATGGATTTTAGTTTAATTTTACTTGACTATTGGAGGTAGCTCTTTTCCCCCTGTTATTTTTCTGGTGTGATTCCAGTTTTATAAATGTGCACAAATTTACGCATGTGTGTAGGGTACATGTGAGTGGATATGTAGTTAGAGGACATTTTCCTCGAAAAGACAGCCCTAAACCACCGCATCCTACTCGGCGAAGGCTCGCCCTGACTCCGACTAAAGGCGCGAACTGGCGCGAACTTTGTGAAGCAGTTCTCCAGCCTCCCAGAGAATCTGCCATTGGAGTGGGTGTGGATTTTATATTTCTGGCTGTGTGTGCGTGGCATCTACCCGTGCCTAAATATGGTGCACGTGTGGACTGTGCACATTTGTCCCTTCAGCACGGTACTCGGAGTGTCTCTCCACAATGGCCTAGGCACAGCCAGGCACGCCCTGGCCACACCCCTCTCCGTGGAACAGATGTGCGCTTGTGTGACTCCCCGTCCACGGAAGCACCAGTGGGGCCTGCAGCTGGGACGAGCATGGTACATTTCAGTGCACCGCACAGCGAAATACACATGGGAATGAATAGCCCCATTGTTGGGGCAGACAGTGTCAGCCTTTCAATTACAGAAGGTGGGGGGAGGGGTGGGGAGGAAGACGAGAAGACAAAACACGACAAGGTATAATCAAGTCTGGTGATAAAGTAATTTTTTTCTTTTTAATATTCAATGAACTCTGAACTTTTTATTGGCCTCCTTCCCAGCCAGGGATGCCCCACTTCTGCCTTTAATGCCTCAAAACTGGCGTTGTTGACCTCAGACACCACTTTGCCATCCATGGGCCTGCGGGTCGTGGTCTTTTTTGGATGATTTGTAAGGAGTGGCTTTTGTCCAGGGCGTCAACAAGATTGAAGTCCTCCCCTTCTTCCAGTGGGCTGCAGTAGGCGGCGATCTCAGCCTCTAGCTCGACCTTGATGTTCAGCAGGGCCTCATACCCCTGGGCCAGTGCGGACTCCAGGTGCAGAAGGATCCCATTGAGCTGTTCTGTCTGCATGGCACAGCGCATCTCCACCTTCCTCAGGCTGTTCTCCAAACTGGCCTGCAGATTCCTCACTGAGTCCAGGTCACTCTCCAAAGACTAGGCCATATGTCTCAGCTCTGTGAGTATCATCTCAGCAGCACCTACTTCAGCAGACTGTGAGGTGACATTGAGGTGACACTGCTGGGACCAGTACTTGTCTAACTCCTCTCAGTTCTTCTGAACCAGCTTGTCATCTGGACCTGGATGTCTGCCATGATCTTACTGAGGTCCTGAGATTTAGGGGCATCTAACTCCACGGTCAACCCAGAACTGGCAATCTGGTTTCATAGACCATTTACTTCCTCCTTGTGGTTCTTCTTCATGAAAAGCAGCTACTCCTTGAGAACCTTAATCTCTGTCTCCAGCTACAGTTGAGCAATATTGGTGTCATCACTGACCTTTCGGAGCCCATTGATGTCATTCTCCACAGACTGGCGTGTGGCCAGGTCCGTCTCATACTTGACTCTGAAGTTATCAGCAGCAAGACGGGCATTGTCAGTCTGCAGAATGATGCGGGTATTGTCCACAGAATTTGCAAAGATCTGAGCCCTCAGGTCCTCAATGGTCTTGAAATAACTCCCCCAGTCTCTGATCTGGGTTCCCTTCTTCTCTAAGTGTTCCCGGATTTTGACCTCCAGTCTCCGATTAACAGCCTCCAGGGTCCTCACCCTCTCCAGGTAGGAAGCCAATGATCAGTCAGGCATTGCGTAGTCTCCTTCTCGCTCTGTACGTCCCCTTTGCCCATGAGGTCCCCTGCTATCCCTGCAGCCGGCACCCCTGGGTCCCCAGCTGTCCCAAACAGTGATGGAGCAGGACACAGAGATCCTGAAGCCTGAGCAGCCAGCACCTACATAGACGCTGGCCAAGCTGCTGGTCAGCCAGACCCCAAGCTGGGCAACTGCATGGAGCCCAGGATCCGGCAACTTGTGCAGAAGCTGGAGCATGTGCTGAAGCTCATGTTGTTCAGGGATGAAGGTGAGAAGCAGAGACTCAGGTCGAAACTGCCTAAAGTAACTTTTATTTTAAGTGCAACATTCAAACTGATCTACGTTAATACATTAGTTGCCATCCCTATTACCACCATTTGGGAGAAAGGAGAATACAGACAGTCCACGATTTACAATGGTTCCACTTAACAATTTTTCTATTTTCTGGTGGTGCAGAAGCAATATGCATTCAGTGGAAACCACATGCTGAATTTTGAACTTTGATCTTTTCCCAGCCGATGATAAGTGCTTTGGTACTCTCTCATGATGCTGGGCAGCGGCAGTGAGCTGTGGCTCCCAGTCAGCCATGTGATCACCAGGGTCAGCACCCAATCAATACTCAGTCATTGCCAGGGTTTTTTGGATACTGTGTTCTGAGCACATTTAAGGTAGGCTAGGGTAAGCTATGATGATGTTTGGTAGGTTAGGGGCATTAAATTCAGTTTTGACTTTAGATAGTTTCAAACTATGATGGGTTTACCAGGACATAAGTAAGTCAAGGAGCACCTGTACAGTTTTAAAATTGATCAGTAGGATTCTACAAGCACCGGGAATGGCATGTTTAGCTCTGCCTTGGCCTGGTGGAAGAGCAGAGTGGGCGAGAGGGGGAGGTTTAGGGGTAGTTGCTGCAAACGCTTACTGCGTGGATGCTTTCTGCTCACCCCGCTGTCCAGCTGCAACAATCACCAGACACAGCTTAGCTCGTCTGCTTTCTGAGCATTGAGTACATCTGCCCACAGTGAGACTGGAGGCAAGCTCTGGAGCTTTGAGTCCTCTTGGAAACTTGATGGGGATTAGGGTGGGCCTGGGAAACCTATTCAGAGGCCCAGCGAATGGTGGGTGGATGGGGCCCTGTACCAGGAGCCAGCCTTGACTGCCATCAGCAGTCCCTCCATTCACCGAGCCCTCTCACTCACTCCAGCCCTGAGAAAGGACTGTCTCTTTCTAGCCACACAAAGGGCTACTGCTGGGCTGCTCCCAGCCAGAAAATAATGTTAGCTAATGTTATTGACTTGTCATCAAAAGCCTGGGATGGTCCTAGGCTGGGCCTATTATTATCTTACTTAATACTCATGACCAGTCCACAAAGAAAGTACTACCGTTAGCTGTTTTTTTTTTAAATAAATGAGAAACTGAAGGCTTAGAAGAGGGAAGTGGCTCCCTGAGACCGCCTGGTTAGTAAAGAGTGTAGCTTTAGCACTGGGGCTCTCAGGCTACAGATCAGCATATCCAGTGTCTGGGAAGGTTCAGGGTTTTCCATGCCCACGTGGTCAACTATAAACCACTTCAGATATTTATCCTAGACATATTTGATATTCGATCATGCCTTATGTAGCTCCGGACCCCTCGCAGTTCCCACCACAATGCCTTCTGCATAGTGGAGTTTCAGTAACTATGTGAGGAATTAACTAATGGAAAAAAAGATGGTATGTTCTAGTTCAAGGGTTGGAGATTGTGGCTTCAGTTACTTTTAAAATATTTTTCTTTTGGAAGATTTCCAGGCTACAAAAACAGAGGAAAAATAGCACCCCGAACTTCATGAACCCATCCACTATCATCAATCATCAACGTTTTTGCCAACCTTGCCCCTCCTTCCCCAACTGTTTTGCTGTGTTTTGTTTTTTTTCCTGTTATTTTTGAAAGCAAATTCCAGCTGTGTCATTTCCATCTAAATACTTTACTATAGATAACACACACACACAACCACAATACATATATCATACCTAACAACATTAACAATTTTTTAATATCATGTAATACCTAGTCCATATTCAAATTGATTGTCTCAAAAGCATCTTTTTATAGTTTGTAGAATCAGAATAGGAATCATGTGCACACTGCACTTAGTGTATCTCTTATGTGTCATTTCTTTTATAGTCTTACCCCCTGCCCCCCTTTTAAACGACATTGAGCTTTTTTGCCTTTTGAAAAGCTGGGGCATTTGTCCATCATAGTGCTTTTTAACTGACTCTGTACGTACTTCCTGGAGGGAGTTGATGATGCCCAGTTTCCAGAAGATCTTCACCCCTGACATCCTCTACAATGGTGTCTTACCCGTGGGATTCTGGGTTGCATCATAATTGTTTCTTTGGTGATTAATGTGTATTGAACGCCTGCCGCATGCTCATCCTGGGTCCAGTGCGGGAGATAAGCAGCTTGGACCTTGCTGTAAAAAGAGATAAGATGAAAATAAACTCTCCAGGGTGAAAAAATGATGTCTCCTAAGTCACCTTTATAAAATGCATTCAGGATATTGGTTGACTGTATCTGAACAAAACTTCAGAACCCTGTCATGGCTGATTGCATTCAGAAGGCCTAAATGATCCTCGTTCTCAGCTCTTTGTCGAGTGCCCGAGCAATTTTTCCACGGTGTATTAATTCCTTCAGGCGACTGTGGGAAATTATGGGCACAGCAGAGAGCTCTCCACTCTCGAGTGCTGCGTAGGGGAGAATTTCTGACAAGAATGATGGCCTCCCTGGACTGGTCAGACAGGACTGGGAGGAATTCCAGGGGAAGGGCTGGGAATATCTGGGAAAAGGGGTTGGGCTGTGTGGCAGGCACGTGTCTGGGAAGCTGCTGCCTTCAGGGGCCTGAACTGAGCTCCACTGAAGGAGAGTTTGTGAACTTTAAAGGGTAAAATGTAAGTGTGACAAGAAGGTAGATATGCAAACAATATTTCTTCTTTTTAATTTGGGCTTTTTTTTTAATTTAAGAAATACTCCCTTTAAAATGGTTATCTGAGACATGACACCTGAGTGTTTTTTTTAGAGGGATGTTTAGAAAATTGATACCTTATTTGTGGCTGGATCACAGCACGGCTGGGCGCCCGGGCCTGTGAGAGGAAATCCCAGGACCTCCGAAGGCAGCAGCGCTCCCACGAGGGACCTGAATGCAGATGGCCGGCTGCTCCATGCTTCAGATGCCTGTTTAGGGGCACAGCGACCTCCAACTGTAAGACTTTCATTGCCAGATCTATCGTGGTCAACAGACAAGGATCGAAGCCTGGAGTTCTCTTCCACGCCACGTCCGATTCTCAGGATGCTAGATTGAGCTTTATTAAACTGGTAAGGAGATGAGGACAGGTATTTTCACTTTTCATTTGAAACCAGCAGTGAATAAAATAGATTTGCTTCCTCTTCAGATAGCCAACTGATACCACTGTAACCCTGCCTCTGTGAAATGAACTAAGCAAGAAGAATACTTTGTCTTTCGAAAATTAACAGCCCCATTAACTCCATGCTTTCTTGGTATAGTTCAAATAATTGTGCTTGATAGTAATGTAAGGTTTTCTTTTGTGAAGCTCATGGCACAATTCACATGCCATCTCACTAAGTTTTGTTATACCCCTAGGATGTGGGTATTGTTATTCTTATCAGGAAAATGAAGGCGCCAGACAGCCTCGGGTCATGTAGCTAATTGGGACACAAGAAGGGACAGAGGCCGGGGCTCCTGGCCCCAGTTCTCAGCTGTGTGTTGGAACACACGGCCTTTGAAAGGAAAGTTTTCAGTGTTGCGATTTATACAGAAATAGGAAAAAATTGTCCCTTGGGAAAAATACTAACCACTCCTGCTAGCTCCTTTAGGCATCCTACAAATTCATTCATTCATTCATTCATTCATTCATTCATTCATTCAATATATATCAGTTGCCCACTTGTGCCAGACATTGTCCTGAGTGCTTGGGATGCCCTGCTCTCAGAGAGATGTGCCTGTGCCCTTGTCTCAAGTGTCACCTAGCACCCTGTGAGGATGTACAAAAGTGATAAGGGCTGAGAAGAGGACCTCAGGAGAATGGGCATTTATAATGGTAACAATCTCACAAGAGCTAACTCTTACACAACGAGCCTTGCACTGTTCTAAGTACTAGCTCACACATCCCCAGAGCAACTGTTTGAGGTGGGTGCCACTATTAAACCCATCATACAGATGAGGAAATTGGGGCCCATAGTGGTTTAGTGGCTTGCCTAGGAAATATCAGAAATATTTTAGTTTTCACCTCATGGGCCTTTTTGCTCCAAGGTGACTCAGTTTCACCCTTACCATGCAAAGGGAGAAAGAGCATCAGGCCCTGGCTGGTGTGGCCCAGGGGACTGAGCACCAGCCTGTGAACCAAAAGGTCATGGAGTGGATTCCCACTTGGGACACATGCCTGGGTTGCAGGCCAGATCCCCAGTGGGTGGCTTGCGAGAGGCAACCACACATTGATGTTTCTCTCCTTCTCTTTCTCCCTCCCTTCCCCTCCCTGAAAGTAAATAAAATATTCACAAAGAAAAGGAGCGTCTGTCATGGAGGCTTGGCTCCTGGTGGATGGTACCCAGGACAGCCTACCGCATTCTCGGTGCAACTGCATGCATCTTGAGCCACCGCGGGACTGCCAGGCGGTCCTCTTCCGGGCTCTGCTCCTTCCACGCTTCCTTGGATGTTCACGTGTGTGACTTGAGCAGCTATGCCTTCGTGTTCGGACAAAGCCAGGCCTCACTGAGGCGTTGTTTAGCCAGTAGCATTTATTGCTTTTTCTGCTGTATCCCTAGCACTGGATGCACTAGGGACGATTCTGGCATGAATTATGCAAACCGGAGAGAATACCCCTCCCGTCCCAGGGAGCTCAGAAAGGAGATGAGGAGACCGGACACAGGTGCAGGAAATCACGCGAGGGGAATTGCGGGACTGAAGGAGGATTTCAGGATTCCTGCCATCATGACCAGGGGGCTCACTGAAGAGGAGTTTGATGAGAAAGATTGGGTTCAATCAGCAGCCCACGGTGGAGGCAGACTAGGGAAGGTGCAGTTGTACAGGCTAAAACTGTCTGTTCCTTCGCCCCCTGTGAGTGGGGTGGAGGAATTTTCTAAGTCAGTGGTTCTCAACTGGAGCTGGTTTACCCACCCAGTGAAAAATTGGGGGACATTTGGCAAGGTCTGGAGACCTTTCTGGCTGTCACAATGGAGGAGGGAGAAGAGGTGATTCTGGTGATTCTAGTGGGAAGAGGCCTGGGACGTGGATACACGTCCTACGATCACAGCCGACTCGGCAGGGAAGTGTCCCGCCCAGAATTTTGCAGCCCTGAGCAGTGCTAAGGCCGAGAAACCCGTGGCAGCCTGAGGGAGAGAGTCTGGTCCCAGTGGTGAGAACTGGGTCGCTTCAGCTCCTAGGGACACTGTTTACTTCCCTGTGACGTAATGACTTCTTCGGTTACACCGGCTCTCACAGTCTGTGATTCAGTGAAGGTAACTAAACTGGAGGGGATTAGAGATGGGACGTGAATGTCTTCAGAAAAGCAGAAGAAATATGGAAGGCTTAGAAGAGGCTTTTTAGGAGATAGTGCTTAAATCTCAGGTGAACTTTTTAAAACTTGAACCATTTCATCTTTATAAAACCTGTCAAAGATGCTGGGAGGGCCTCATTCTCTTTGCTTTGTCACTAAGGAAGGAATTCTTGCTGGGACTCGAGGGACAGCCCTGAGCAGAATCGTCTACAGTTACACAGAACTGAAGATGCCAGCCGGCTTTTCAAGTATTGTCCTGGCTGCCAAGTCCCTGAAAGGAGTCGCCCTACTCTCCCCAGCCCTGGCTGTTCTTGCACATCCTGGGGCTAAACTAGAGCCACACCCTGTCTGCTACCTGTCCCTCTTCACATCACAAAGAGTCTACTCTTCTCCCTTCAGAACTGACCAGAAGGGAAAGCATGAAAAGAAAACAAAACAAGCTTTGCCTACTTGGGGATGCTGGCTTAAGGAGAGCCCAAATTGTCGGAGGTGCCCAAATAGATGGATGATACTACATGTATTGGTACATCCCAGAAAAAGCAATGGATTCTAACAAAATCTCCTTCCCACAAGTTAGTAAAGGCTGGGTTTTTTTTTGTACTGTAAAAAAATCCAACATTCAAAATCCAAAATGTCTCTTGTAAAACATGCTGTTTATGAAGATGACTCTAACTATGGGTCTATTGCCATGTCAAAATATGATAAATTTTAATTTTGGAGTATTGGAGCAATATTTTCATGGGAGTATCAGACTTTATTTATAGGTATTTATAGTCACAAATTATATACAAGCACATGGAATTAGAATACTAAAACAGAATGCTTTCTGTAGCATACTAAACAGAGAACATAAAGGTCAAGAAAAAAAATTAGTAGATAGTCTATACTTACGATCTTTAGGTCATAAGCAAGTCCACTGTGAAGAATGTACTAGAAAGGGGATCAGTGACTGGTGACACTAATTCTGTCATGAACCTTGAGGCTTCCAGTGGCTCTTTAGAGACATTGTCAGAGTGAGAGCACCTACCTCCCAGGGCTGGTTGGAAGCATGAAATGAGTTAATCAGATAAACTCTCTTAGAGCAGTGTCTGACATGGAACGGATGCTGAATGCCTATCATTACCATTATTACTCAGTTCTGCTCCCACTTCTGAAGGGGTGGCTCAGCTTGTGGCTTCCTCAAAATTGATGATGCTTTCTCTTCCTTCATTTGGGTTATTTGTGAAAACATTGCGTTACTCTTGAATCTAGAATGACCCTCTATTATGGGTCCTGGAATTACTTCTGAGCTAGGTTTGAGGCCAATTTATTCTTCACCAGCTACTTGAAAACCTTTGTGGTGCTGAGGATTGGCGTGGTTCAGCTCAATGGGCTGGGTGATGGGCACTTGAGCCCAAGGCCATTGCTTGGCCCACCATGAAAGTCAATTTGCTGCTCTTTTCCACAGCTGCAGCCTAACTTCAGGCATTATTTTATAAATGTGGGCCCCTGGACACGTAGGGACAGACTAAAACACTGTACAGGAGGCTTATAAAAATCCACCAGTATGACTGGGAAAATAAAAGTACTTTCCTGTTGATGTGTGATTAGCAGAGTTTTCTTCACAGCTCAGCTTCATCTGAAATCTGACTCCAAGCTTTACCATCACTGTCTTTTTTTGAGAATTACAAAGAAATCACATAGAGTGATAAATATAGGACATCTACACAATCAGTTGTAACTTGCCTTATCTACAGAGAATAAAGGCATTTGAGGCTGAAAGAAGTTTAATGGAATGTGTTTAGAACTTTCAATATCTTTAACAAGTTATGGGCTGACCTAAGAGTGAATGATTTTTATCCATAATATTCAATGCATTGAGGGACAGCCAAGCAGAACAAAATCAAAAGCCTTGTTGAAGTCGGGAAAGATCGTAGCGTTCATCCCATCCATCTGCAAAGTTCTTCAGTGCTGCTGAGGGTTAAATCTTCGGCTTCTTTTTATTAAACCATGTTGCCAATGCATCCCATTTACTTCCTTAAAAAAAGAGGATTTAAAAAGTGGATGATGTAGACTTAAAAGTTTATCATTTCTAGAATCATCTGAGAAGAGTTAAGGGGTCTGACCATTTATCCGTATGTTATCCAAAGGGACTCTTGTGACTCCAACCAATTCAATTAACCATAGTACTCCATGGTCTGTAAACATGAGGACCTAATGCAATGTGTATGTCACTTAAAAAAAATGTGAGCAAACAACTTAATATTTTCCTTCAGTACTGTGTTTTGTATGTTGGCAAATCAGGGGTTTGATAGTTGAGTGCACCCTGGGATGTTGAGCTGAGTCAGCTAAGAGTTGTGTGTCCGTTCTCCCCCACCCGCCAGTCCCCGCCCCCTCCCCATAGAGGGGTTGCAGGAAACCCTGCTGATGGGTAATTGAAGCCTCGAGTTGCCAAGGTGGATGATTAAGAGATGGCCATTTTGGATCCAGGGCAAAATTTTAATTGGATGATAAGCATTCTCAACAGGCATATAGCAATTTTCCGACTTGTGTAATCTAATGACTTGAAATTTAGAAAGTAGTGATATCATCTCTCTGTCTTTTACAAGAACATACATCTCCCTCTGTAATTATTTTGTGCGTTATTTTAAATAACAGCAACACGCCAATGCCAGTGAATAGGAGGGCCGGAGAGAAAGCGGCCTCCGGGGTGTGTGCAACAGCTTTGTCGGAGAGTCGGTCTGACGTCATTGGGCTTTCTTGATAAAATTCCTGGCAAAGTCTCCTTTGTATGTTTTCAAAGCCTCCTCTTTGTTCTTAGTTCATTTCCTATTCCAACTTTCCAAGAGGTTTACCTGTGTTGAAATAAACTGAATTCAAATATAGTCCTTCCCAGATTGCAATGTTGACTCTCTTCTTTATTGGTTTTTAACAAAAGACATGATGAAAAAAATAATAAACTCACTGAAAATGTCCTACATTGTATAGGTCATTACACTTCAAGTTTATAGAGGCAAGAATTACATCCACTAACACTATGGAGAGGGAGGGGACTTGAGATTTACTCAGTGAAAGGTTAATGTGGAATAGGTGTCTTAATTTGTTGTGTGTGGCATTGCAGAAAGAACCCTGGAGTAGAGTTTATGAGACTTGAGCCCCATCCCTGGTTCTGCTCTTGTCTTACTATATAATTTTGGGTGTTTCATTTAATTTTGCAGGGCTTCAGACTTCCTGTCTGAAAAATGAGGTTGTATGGTCAGATTACTTAGAAAACCCCTCATTTCCTAAAGTTCTATAGTTGTTTTCTGAAAATGAAACTGAGTAAAAGTTTGACAGTTCATTATGGTCTTTTCCTGGCTTGTTTCCTTATCCCGCTAGAGAGAGAGAACCACACTGCTGTTTTTGATATCAAAGGTGCTTCTTAATAAGTTTATTTGTTTTTCCTTCTGAGTTGGGAAACATCTTTTCCCCAATAGGCTTGTTTCTTCACACACCTCTGCTCAAGGAGCAGCGTGGTGGAGCAGAAAGACCCAGGCCTCATTGCCTCAGGCTGGGCGACTTGGGGAGGTGAAACTCTCTGATCCTCAGTTTCTGTATCCATAGAGTGGGAACAATAATGCCTACCATCACCACTCCAAGTGGTTTTGAACATAAACGGGGTCAAGCGTGAGGTGAGCTGGTGTGTAGCAGCCAGCTACCAAACGTGAGTTCTCTCACCCTGCTTGCTGCTGTCCTTCCCCCATGAGATGGTCCTGTCCTTTCCCACTTGGATGGCATACAAGTGGGTCTCCTGGCAGCCAGCCACTCCACAGTAACTGGTACTTCATAGATGTTGAACAATGCATAAACATCATGTGAATGGATGAACTGAATAAATCTTTAAAATCTTCTGTAAACTCATGGGGTAACATTGGAAGAAGGCTCCTGTTTAACCTAGAAGGTATTGCAGCTTTAAAAAATATCTAGAACTATTTTAAAATGAACAATTCAATAGCTTATAGCACATTCTCAATGTTATACAATCACCACCTCTACCTAGTTTAAAAATAAAGCCCTGCATTCCTTAAGCAGTTTCTCCCATCCTTCCCCTTCCCTCCAGTCGTGCCAACCACCAATCTGCCTTCTGTCTCTATGGATTTATCTATTCTGGATATTTCATGTAAGTGGAATAATATAATGTGTGACCATTAGTGCCTGGTTTCTTTCACTGAGCATAGTGTTTTTGAGGTTCAACCATGTTGTGATTGAAAACTATTCCATGTAGGTATATACCATAATTTTTTTATCTAGTAACCTATTTATCTATTAATCTAGTAATCCATTGGCTTTAGTGAATGAGGCTGCTATTAACACGGATGCACATGTATTTGTACGAGTGCCTGTTTTCGCTTCTTTTGGGTTTATATCCAGGAGAGGACTACTGGGTTACATGCTAATGCTAAGTTTGACTTTTGTGTAGAACTGTAGAATGGTTTTCCACAGCAGTTGCCCCATTTTACATTCCTACTAGCAATGTATGAGGGTCCTGTTTCTTCTCGTCATCCTCAACACTTCTTATTTCTGTTTTTTTTTATTTTAATTTTTATTTTTGTATAGCTATCCCAGTGGTTGTGAAGTGGTACCCCATTGTGTTTTGGTTTGCATCTCCCTAAATGACTAATAATAGTGAGCACCTTTTCCTGCTTTTGTTGACCATCTGTGTATCATTTTTGAAGAAATGTCTATTCAATAGTTTTGACCATTTTAGGACAGACTGTTTGTCTTTTCGTTGTTGAGTTGTAAGCGTTCTTTATATATTCTGGATACTGGAGCCTTATCAGATATATGACTTGCGAATATTTTCTCCAGCTTATAGGTTATCTTTTTCACTTTCTTGACAATGTCCTCTGATTCACAAAATTTTTTTTAAAGATTTTATTTATTTATTTATTTTTTTAGAGAGGGAAGGGAGGGGGAGAGAGAGAGAGAGAGAAACATCAATGTGTGGTTGCTGGGGGCTGTGGCCTGCAACCTAGGCATGTGCCCTGACTGGGAATCGAACCTGCGATGCCTGGTTCGCAGCCCGAGCTCAGTCCACTGAGCTACACCAGCCAGGGCTGATGCACAAAATTTTTTAATCTTGAGGAAGTTCAATTTACCTATTACATTTGGTTGTTCATGCATTTTGTGTCATGATGCTTTAAAAAAAATGACAGAATCTTAATGCTTTGGAGGAAGGCAAAACCTTCTCCAGAAGGTAATCTGTGCTTTAAAATCAAGAGCCAGGCAAGTGCAGATGTGACGCCCTTTGCAGCCATCAAAGGGGAAGGGCCAGAAGCAGCCTCATTGCAAAGAGCTCCCAGAGAGTCTCACTTCAATACAAATGAAGCATCGGCGTCAAAATCATAGACATTTTACTAACATATATGAGAAAGGACCGTGTCTTTGGGTGGTTATTTTTATATTCAAAGTCAGAAAAGCCTGCTGGAGTTTGTGGAAAATAAATATATTTTAATACTTTCTCCCTACTAGAGTTGATTTCAATAGCTACTGTGCTTCTCTTTGTAAATAATGAGATCATTCCACATTGTAATGACCGTACTTTTCCCAAAGTCTCTATACCCGTCATTTATGCCATGCCACAAGTCAACCAAACAGCTCTTAACTTTATTTTTACTTCAGTAGATTATTTGGGAATCATATAAAGAAAGAAAGCCACAGTTTATTTTCTGGATCATGGTTATTAGCATGGGGCATTGCAAGGTTAAGCTGGCATAGAAGCTTTAAAAGCAGGATTCCTTAAGTTCAGGAGAGGGAAAAGAAGCCATGGCTATCGGCCTCCTCCTTCCAAATATCCTGCACTAACTTCTGCTTTGTTCGCGTGTGTATGGTCAGGTTAAGTGAGCGTTTAAAAATCGGATGTGAGCCACTTCTGTTTGGCGAATAAAACAAGCTCCTCTGTCCGGGTTCTGAAGGGGTGCCAGTCCGATCAGGCGTCTTCTCTGTAATGTGCTGAGCGCCTCTCCTCAGATATTACCGTCAGCAAAGGAAGCCTGTCACCAAGGTAGCTTCCCTGGATTTTGTTCTTTGGTTGAAAAACTCCTTTGTACCCCAGTGAGTACTTCATTTATTAACCCCAGAGGACCAAAGGTAGATAAGACAACACAAATGTCTATGGCTTCTGAAACGCATAGTATTATGTGTGAGGCATGCAGACTCCTTGAAAGGGTCTTCTGTAAGCAGTGATGAATGTCTTCCACTTGAGCCCCTTGCACGCTGCTGTGCCGTCCAGGTGAGGATCCGGCCCTTCCTTTTCAGTGTCCCTCAAGCTCAGTCTCCCTGCTTCAGGATGAAATACAATATCTCAAGCGAATAGAGCCTAAAGAGGCTGATCATTGGTCCTCTTTGTCCCCTGAGGCCATAGCCCCGCCCCACTGGCTTGCGCTGACAGGCTGTTTATATTTTTGTAAGGGCTACTCTTTAACCAGGCAGCCTGGTGAATAGAATGGGCCCGGTCATCTGTGGGCTGCAGGGAGCTGGGGCCACACTCGAGAGGAGTCCGGAGAGGGAGCGTGTGCAGGAGCGGCCGTTATGGAACTCGGGTAAGGACGCTCTGCAGTGAGGGACGGCGCTGCTTCTGCGCGCTGCTGAATTCCTCGGCACTGGTTGAGAGTTGTGATTGAGTTGCTGGCTTTTTCCTGGTTTTATTTATTTTTCCCTGCTGAAGACAGAAGGAACATTTCGGTTTATGGGATTTACAGACAAAGCTCAGAGTGATCAATCCCCATCAGTCCAGGCAAGAAAGGAGCAGGGAGGCAAAAATTTAGGAGACAGTCTCAAGTTGGTGGCATGTTTGAGACCAAAGCAACCTAACATGGAAGAGGCAGAGCTTACAGCTAGTTCGGTACTGTAGTGAGAATCAAGGGCTGTTTTATTTTCTGACTGAACTATGCACAGTCAGGAGCTGAGCTCTACCTCTGAGCCGTTTCTCAAGCCAACTGGTAGCCCATGTAACCCAGTCGACCCCTTTTGAAAGGGTCTGATATCCAGATATTTTCAAAAGGCAAACCCAATTAGTCTTGTATGCCGTAAATCATTCTATTCAGAAATGTGGGAACCCTTTCGAGCTGGCAGGCTCTAAAGTTTACTGCCCCATAAAAGTGCTCAAAGGGCACTACAGCCGTGGAGCCCAGGAAGGAAGGAAGAGCCCCAGGCGATTAGGGCACAGGGTGAGCCAAAGGACACCCAGTGAGGTGGGGGGAACCTGAAATGCCCTTAGCCAGCCCACCTGAGGGTTCCTTCTGGTCTGCTTTCAGACACTGGTCTTTGGGGCCCGATACCATCACCTTGATGCCCCATTTGGTGGCGAGTAAGACACCTCTCCTAGTGCCAGGGACACACAAAGCAAGGGAGGGTGTGTGTGCTGTCCTTGGACCCCGAGTGGGGGGCAGTAAGGGGATGGGGCGGCTAAAGCCCAGGGAGTTGCTTTGGAAATTCCTGCCTCCTGCTGAATAGAAGATCACCCAGGACAGCTTTGATCAGAGAATTTTGTCCTTTCCTTTCTGATGGGCCTCATGGCATGAAGTCTGTGTTTGATAAGGATGGAGCCCCAGAATGAAAGAGGTGTGGTTTAATTCTGAGATAAAGCTAAAAGTGAATCATGGGACGTTAGTGCTTCTAAGTACCTGACAAACTTCCCCTCCGCTCACCCCCAGATTTTGTAAATATTATGTAGAGACAGCATGTTTAACACCAATACATTCTGCAGACTCCTGGAGACATTAAGTCAGATGCAAAGGTTATTTTTTAAAGCAATTTGACCCAAAGCGACGTGAATGTTTTAGCGCAGTGTATGAAAACATTAGGTGGTTCCTTCCTGGAGCCCAAGTTCTCCTTCCGTGGCCCGAGAGCCTGGGAAAG
Organism: Tonatia bakeri; assembly: GCA_004024845.1. NCBI lineage: Eukaryota > Metazoa > Chordata > Mammalia > Chiroptera > Phyllostomidae > Tonatia > Tonatia bakeri. The sequence continues at coordinate 91,434 of PVIA01003643.1, read as the reverse complement.
GGGCAGCAGTTGCTCATAAAGGGTAATGGGGATGTGTACCCCCACACCTTCCTCAGATCTCCCAGATCCTGGCTTTTCTCATGTTCACACGCTCTCACATTCCTATGGACAGCCTCCTCCCATGCCCTCCCCCCATGATGGCAAGATGAAGAAGGAGGAGGAGGAAGCCTGGTGAGAGAGAAGATGGGGTGAATTCTAGGAGACCCCACAAGGCACCAAGACAGCTCCTGCCTGCTTCTTATATGAGAACAGCGGGCATGCCAGGCTCCTACAATTTCAGACACAGTGTATCTTCAGATAGATGTACAATCTAAGGTAATATTCTCCTAGAGTTTTTGTTTTTTAAATTTTTTATTTTTTAAAAGATTTTATTATTTATTTTTAGAGAGGGGGGAGGGAGGGAGAAAGACAGAAAGAAACATCAATGTGTGGGTTACCTCTCCCATACCTCCAACTAGGGATCTGGCCTACAACCCAGTCATGTGCCTTTACAAGGAATCAAACCGGTGGCTCTTTGGTTTGAAGGCCAGCACTCAATCCACTGAGCCACACCAGCCAGGCCCTAGAGCTTTTAAATACTGAGAACTGTTCTCATGGGCTTTTGAAACCAAGGAAACAAGCATGGATGGATGAAATTCTATTACAGTGACAAGTATTAATGATTATAATAGCTGTCATTTTTTGAGCACCTATCGTGGGCCAGGTCTTTACCTGTGTTATCCGCTCAGTCCTCACTAGCCCTGTTGAAATGAGTACAATTTTTGTCCCAATTGCACAGAGGAGGGAACTGGGGCACAGAGAGTTTAAGGAACTTGCACAAAATCACACAGCTAGTCAGTGACCTGAAATGTGAATCATTAGGAAGGGACACAGCACCTAACCCCGTGTTATGAAATAAGGATTTCCTGTGGATTATAATTGGCATTCATACTGATAGATTTTCAAGAATCCATCTAGACACTGCCACCCAAAGGTGGTCTCCGGCTGAAAGCTAATTGGCAGCTCAGAAGGAAAGCCAAGAACCGCTGCATTTTAATAGGTGAGAGTGCCAAAGGGCAGTAGCCTTGCCCCAGGGCACACAGTGCCAGCATGGGCTGACTGAGGAGAGGCGTTTGGGACCTGGTCCTGCTGCACTGGGGGGCCTGTGCTGTATGGTGACCCCTCAAGAAAGACGGAAGGTGAATCAGAATCATAGACTGTGATTGCATCCCCTGGGGAGCCCCCAGGAGCTGTTTAGATAAGCATCAACTCACCTCAAGCATTACCTGCTGGAAAGGCCACACCTGCTGGGAACACTATCCCTTATCACACCTGCAGTCCTGTTCAGCTTTTCAAGGAGAGCTTTTCCAGGTATGCAGGTCTTTAACACCAGGTGTATTTGCCCACTCTCAGCCCATGCCTTCCGTGACCATACCTGACGAGCTGGCACTGAGGGAATGGCGCAAAGCACGTTTTGCAGCTGTTGTGCAAATAGAACTTCAGTGAAATTCTTCAATCCCTTGACTCTAGAAACCACCAGGACCCAAAGGGCCAACCTCTGACTTTACGAATATCAGATATGCTTCAAGGAACTAACTTGGGAAATGATATCTATCCTTACAGGGGTGTGTAGAAGGAAGATATTTAAACCTTAGCACCCCAAAACCTGGTATGAACTCAAGGCAGGCAGCTCCCACTGTGTGTTCTTTGAGGTGTTAAGGAGCTAACTCTATCCTGAGAGCCCACCAGGGACCCCCCAGGGCAGAGTTCTCCCTGGGTGCATGTCCGCCCTCAGACTCTGCTCTTCCCAGAAGGGTACAACAGCATTTAAACTGAATTCTGGGGCTGTAATCTGACCTCAGAACTATGTACCACAAAGAGCGCTGGTGTGCTTTCCAAGGTGGTTTCAAATTCACAGAGTTTTCCAAGACGTTCTTGTGCAACATTGGGCGATTTAGCTTTCAGTTCAGCAGCTCTCAGCAAAATGTTGCTGAGGAGCCTCTGACTCCAGCAGAAGTCTGAGGAAATCTGTGAGGTTGGCTTCTTCCATGGCCAAGTGCTTCCCAGACCATCAATAACTGCATTTCCAGGAATGGCCAGAACCGGGTCCCTTTAATAGACAGATCACTGGGGACCAAGCGTCTGCAGCTGAGCCTCTCAGGATATAGGAACCTTGAGTTGTGCCTCTCACTGGTTGATTCTACTAAGAGTGATTTTTAGCAAGAAAACAGCAACTATCAGTGATTTCTTAAACGTGTGGCCCCTTTAAATCAACCCTCAGCGAAGGTCGGTATTGTGCCTTCTGGATCCTCTCCGTATTCTGGGCACACTGTGGGCACAGCATAAATACTAATTAATGCCAACTCATTACAAAAAGACAATAGAAAGACTCCCATGAGGTAGCAGTGACCCTCCAAGCCTTAGGAGCCTTGTTGGAACTATGACAAGGAAGGATGGTGACAAGGCCTGAAAACACAGCTCCCTTCCCACAATGCACACCTGCAGTGACCCGAGGGCACCATTGTCTGCACTGCCAGGCCAGGCTGGGCGGGGGCAGGGCAGCCCCGCCCTGCCTTCCCCATGGTGGTCCAGGGGTCTCAGGGAATGCTGGTCTCCAGGGTGAGGGGGCCTTTTTCTCACAGGCCACGCTGACCAGGGCTCTACAATTGCCACCTGCACACAGACCTGGTGGTGGCTGAAGCTTTTCTGGGTGTGGCTTTTGAGGAGCAGGGTCCTAGGAGAGGCATCTGCTGATAATGAAGGACCTGAAGTCAGGGTGGAATGGGGCTGGGTGGATGAAGGGCTTGGTGAGAGCTGATCCTCATCCTTTCCAGGAATTGGGGTTACTGGGTCAGAGGAACATTCAATACCAGCTGGGTTTCCGAGGCTGGTTATAAACCTGCTCTTTGCAAAGAGAAACTGTGTCTAGCCTATGTCTGCACCCCCACCCAGAGCATTAGGAGCGGGTGGGGGTCAGTCACAGCGGAGCTCCCAGACCCTCTGTGGAAACTGTTATTGTGCATCTCCTTCCCCAAATGGACATCACTCTATCTTCTCTATTTCCTGCACTTTACTCTCTGAAAAGCCCAAGGTCCAGGTGTAGGAAAGCCACAGGCAGGGAAATGGATGGAGACTGGAGATCAGGGAAACCATTCCAGCTCCTTTTCCTCCCTAAGACGTGCTTGTCTTTGTGATGGGAGCTGGTGTGCAGGGGCCTTTTGCCATCCCCGTTAGATCCAAGCAATCCCTTCTGCCCTCAGACAACTCTTCCCAGTGCTTTCACCTGGAGATTGTGCACAGAGCATCCGGGTCTACGGTCGAATCTGTAATTCCTTCCATTGACTCTGAGGGATATTTGGGTTTTATTTGGGTGCTTCCTCCTGGGGCACAACGTGTATTCTCAGCCTTTGACTGGGAATCTTTGGGCACTGATGTGTCATCAGGCTGCAGCACTGACACTTTGGAGATAGAAGCTAACGCTGATTAAACCCCACCTGGGTGTTCTGAGCACTTTATGTATATGAGTCGGCTGCCCCTTCAGGATGGCTGTTATTTGTCTCTATTTTCAGATTAGGAAACTGATGCTCAGAGAGCAAAAAAGACTGTCCAAGGTGGCACAGCTGTCAGGTCGGGCTGGTCAGGTTGGGCTGGCAAGCAGGCTCCGGAGCCTGCATTTCTGACCACTGTGTGATATCCCCAGGGACGCATCATGTTCCTTTGTATGGATGTATGCATTCCCTTATTTCTGCTCATTTTTACATCTATCCTATTATAAATAATGGGCAATGAATGTTTTTGTAAAAATAGCTAATAATTAACATTATTGAATTGCTGTGTAACGGGCACTGTTTCAGGTTTTTTATGCATTATGATCAATTTAGCCTTTGTTACGGCCATTTAACAGATGAGGAAATCGAGGCACAGGCAGGTGGTTAAACGTGTGTCTCAGGTTGCACGAGTACTTTGTGGCAGAGCCGCCTGAGGGCCGCTGCCCTCTGTCGTTGTCTAGCGGTACCTCCGGGACCACGCCTCTGAATTGCTTTGGGAAAGATGTTTAGACTGGGATTACCAAGGCATAAAATATAGACTTTCTTAGGATCTGGAAACATATGACAAAATGATTTTCCAGTAACCCGGGATGGTTATGTTGATGTATATTCCCATGAGCATTGTACAGTTGACTAAGGAATCCAAACGTTTGGAGAAGAATCCAGGGAGAAGTCCTGGGAAATGGTGATGCCTTCCAACCCCTGTGCACTGCGTCCACAAGCCTTTTAGCTTCTATGGGCTGATCTGGCACTTACTGGCCCTTAATAATATTCTTTTTATGAAAAAATGTATCGACTTCAAAGCCACATTTGGGAGGGGGCTTCTGGGACACTGGCAATGTCCTGTTTTTTAAATCTAGATAGTTATCTGTTGTGGCTTCTTTGGGATAATTCACTGAACTGTTGCCTTGGACTTGTGCGCTTCTTGTAATTTATACTTATTAAATGTTACTTTAAAAAACAGTGTGACAGGTATATATGCTTTGGAAGTTAAGCACAGGATACATGGAAATGTATGATATAGAATAAGAAAAATGACTCAGTTGCCACCATATTTTCTCCACATGTTGGATGGAAGGAGATTTTGAAAGAAACATTTTCATGGTTCCTTTTTTTTCCATCTCTAATTCAGGAACTGAAAAGACATTAAGTCACAAGAGTCCTAAGAAACACAGTTCTGAAAAAAAATGTCCTTTTTCTGTTTTCATTAGGTTTTTTTTTTTTTTTGAAGTTTCAAACAAACAAACAAAAAAAAAACTCACTTGGGCCAAGGCATGACACATATTTAAAATATGCAGTTATGATGACTGAGTTTTGGCAGGGACTTGAGAACAAGAGAGTTGTTCTCTTTCTCCCTTAGCTTTCGATGTGTTCTTCCGTAACATTTGGTTTTGAAGTTGAGTGTGACTCTGTGATATGGCCTGATGCTTCAACTGAGTGACGTCCCAGAGACTCAGGAACACCTTCCATGGCTAATGGGTCAGCCTAAGATGATCACAGACCATCATTTCAAAAGAACATGAGAAAGTCCACTCTTAGTCTAATGAAAGCCAGTAGCAATTTCCTTGTCAGCCTTACAATTGTTTTGAAATATTATTTTGGTGCTTATTTGCCTTTATATTTGGTCTAAAATTAATTGTTTAGCCCCATTCAGTTTCTTAGTCCCTGGACTCCAGTTGTAATTTCCATTAGTTTTTATTCCTCTGCCACAGGGATCTTAAATGGCTATAGAATAAGGGGGCATCTTGTGCTTTTTATGATGAGACCAAAGGAGGCATGTTTCCTAATTCTTCTTTTAGCTTCCACCCTCTAAAGGTCTTGACATGAGATTCTGTGAGTTCTTTGGTTGAGTTATTAATGTTCATTTGTTTAGACTGACTTTCTTCCATTTCTAGCTAATGTCTTACCATTACCAGTGTATTAGTCAGCACATGCTGCCATAAAAATACCATGGACTTGGTGGCTTAAACCCCTGAAATGTGTTTTCTCATGGTTTTGATGGCTGGAAGTCCAAGATCAAGGTCCCTGATGGCTGGGTTCTGATGAGTGCTCTCTTTCTGGTTTGCAGACAGTACCTTCTCACGAGGTATTTATGCGACCTTCTCACTGGGCATGCAAATGAAGAGAAAGCTCTCAAGTCCCTTTCTCTTCCTAGAAGGATATTAGTCCTGTTGCATTAGGCCCCCATCCTTACAACCTCTTTTAACCTTTATTACTTTTCTGAAGGCCTTATCTCCAAATACACCTAACAGGGGAGTCAGGGTGTCAACATGTGAAATTGACAGGAAGATGCAATTCATTCCATGACATTACCACATTTAATGCAGTGGTCCCCCCTTATCTATGGGGAAGTATGTTCCCAGACCCCCAGTGGATGCCTGAAACTGCATGGTATTGAACCCTGTGTATACAGTGTTTTTTCCAATATATACATACATACATGCCTGTGATAAAGTTTAATGTATAGATTAGGCACAGTCAGAGATTAACCACAATAAATAAGAAAACAGAATAATTACACCAATACACTGTAATAAAATATATGTAAATGCTCTCTGTCCCTCAAAATACTGTGCTGTGCCCACTCTTCTCCACTCTTGGCGATGTGAGACGGCACAGTGCCTGTGTGGTGGGACAGAGTCAGGTGGCGTTTCCCACTCAGTGTTTTCAGATCGTGGTTGGCTGCAGGTAGCCAGAACTGGACAAGGGGGCTACTGCACAATCAAAATTAAACATTTTTCCCCTTTCAAAGTAGCTTTGCCCCCTAGTGTTTCTGTTAAATGACATTTTACTTTCTTAATCTGTAAAACACGTTTGGACTTCTGCTAATGTGTTATGGGAATCCAGACACAAATAAGCACACAGAGACCTTAAGGAGCTTACAGGGGAATGGAGATGAGTTGCACACACACAGGGCAGGGCACTGGGAGAGCAGAAGTGCTGTAGGTAACGTACAGTGTGCTATGGCTTTCAGAGGAAGAGGCTATTCTCACCTGAGGGCCACCATCTGAGCTTTCTAACCAGAGACAGGCAGGACTGGGACTGAGGGAGATGTAGAAAAGGCCACACCAGGCTCGGCGGGAACAGAACCATGAAAGCAGGAAGGCGCAGTTTCATTGAGATTTGGGGAGTCCACTGAAGAACACGGTAGCATTTAATGTTGCGGCATAGGAGAAGCTTAGGTTCAAAGATCAGCACGTGCAGAGAGGGTCACAGTGACTAAGTGACCCCTGGCAATCTGGAAATACTGTCCTTCAATGACTCCAGTTCCACCCGTTCTCTCTCCAGCGTTGCATGGACCAGTTTCTCTGAGCAGCAGATGAAGTAGGTGGCTGTGTTTAGTCAACCAGGTGAAGTAGATGGCTGTGTTTAGGACCCATTTTGTGGCAAACAAAAAGAGGAGAGAAGGAGAGAAGGGGGCGGGGGAGAAAGGGAGGGAGAGAGGAAAAGGAATGATAATGTAACTTTAAGAAATGCGATCACACTCACCATGACAGGGAGCTCACATAGTGACAGTCATGGCGAGCTAAGATTAACAGAAAGAATTGCAGGTTCTCTCTGTGTTCCTCAAAGATAAATGGACAAAGAATGTGAACTGGCAACCTAAAGGAAATATTAATGGAAATGATCATAATTAAAATGGTCCATATGACTAGTGATCGCATAAATCCAAAACTGAAGACCAATGATTTACTATTTTCTCCTTATCAGATTAGCAAATATTTTAAAATAACACTTGGTGAAGGTGTGTATTTCAATCTCATATGTTGCTAATGGGAATGTAAATTGACACAACCTTTCTTAAAAGTAATTGTGCAATGTTTTACTCTCTTGATAGCCCTAGAAAAATAAGTAAATAAAATCTTAAAAAATATTTTACAGATTTAAAATGCATATGATATGATATTTTTTAAAAGCAGTTTTCAAAAGTATGTGTATAATAAAAACATGCCTCAGGGAAAATAGAAATAATAAATGGTAATGTCATTTATTCATTTAGTCATATCACAAGTATTTAAAATGTACATGTCTGGTAATGCATTTGTCTGTAGGCAGTGAGTCTATAGATAATTTCTGTTTTATTCTTTATGCTTTACTGGGTTTTCCAGATTTTCTAGAGCATTTACTTGCTTTTTATCTAAAATGTGAGTTTTAATAAATCCTTTCTATCTTTTAGGGCCCACACCCACCCTCCATGAAGTTCTCCCTAGCAACTCCAATAGGAAGTGATCACTCACTTTTCTGTGACCCTTTCACACCTGTCTTATCATATATGGCCTCGAACTGCAGTCACTTGTATGTGTGACTTTCTTCCCAGCTAGTTTGGGCTGTTAGAGACTAGCAAATATAGTTTAGTTAGGTCCTAGGTTTCTAAGCAAAAAGCCTAGCTTGCCTTCCCTACCTTTTCCATAAAGTCTTTCCTACTACTTGAAAGAGTCAGCAATTTCTTATTCTCTTGATCTTCAAAACAGCTTTTTAAAGCTCCTTTTATTGGAAGTCCATTCTACTTCAGATTATTGTTCATTGTGTTTGTCTTGACTGCCGAGTTCATCCTCCAGCCCCTTAAGAAAGGAAAGAAATCATGTTCCTCTTTGTGTCCGGAGCATGCCTTATGCCAAGTGTGTGCTCGGTAAACATGGGGAGTGCTCGTGACCGAAGGAACGCAGGCTCTTTTCAGCTGTTTCCAATGGGTGCCTTTTTGTGAGTTACTTATCCGAAGAGCTCAAGCTTCACAGGGACAGGAGCAAAGACGTGGGATAAAAAAATGTACAAAACCAAGCAGATCCCAAGCACTGAGCAGTGGCAGCCCCGAAGCCTAACTCTCCAGAAAACTCTGCCAGGTAGTGTTTGCACCTTGGACTCATAGTGCCCCAATAATACTCTTATACTCCTCTCAGCATCTTGAGAACTTTGTCCATGAAGCTTTACCTTTTCCGCCATTGCACAGACTCCTAGAGATTAATTCCCAAAGAATTCCATTCTTCCAGTCACAAACTGAACACCATTGATTTGCCCTGCAACCGGCTATCAGGTCCTAATCTTCCAAACGTGGCCATTAAGGGAAAAGTTTAAAATTAAGGACTGCATAAATGTTATTTTAGAATAAAAACTAAAAGAAATAGGGCACAAGATCCTATTCAATTTAACATGTACTTATTGTGCTCCAGGTTTTTACCAGGTTTTGTCCTGAGCATCCTGAGGATGATCCAAAAATTAAATAGGACGCTGATCTCATCCATAAGATTTCCTGGCAATAGAACAGGAAAGGGAGGAGTGGAGTGGGAGGAGCCTGGAGAGAGGGAGGGCACTGCGCTGCTCTGGAGGGTCAAGGTGCTGGGTCCGGGCTGGACAGAGGTGGGAAGTAGGGTGGAGGGCTGCTAGTAGCTGTGTCATCATTGCATTAGTGGTGGCCATTGATACTGTGGGTCTGTACCCAGGAAATGTAAGCCGTGGGTGAAATTCCAATAGGATAGGAAACACTTCAGGAAAAAAAAAAACTAAGACAATATTGAAGATGTGTCATGAGACTTGTTGCTATAGGAAAATAAAATGGGAAAGGGTAGTATTTAACAGGATCCAGTGTATCTCTGAGTGTTCTTAGCTACTGGCGACAGAAGCTACTCCAGCTAGTTTGCGCATAGTAGGAACCTATTAAAGATGGCCCTGACACCATCAAGAGAGTGGTAGAACAGCCTACACATGTGAGAAAATATTTTCAAATCACAGACTTGTATCTAAAATGTAAAGTTCAACAATAAAACATTACTTTTAAAAGACAATCAGCCCTGGATGATGTGGGCTGAGCGCCTGCCTGCAAACCGAAATGTCACTGGTTCCATTCTCAGTCGGGGCACATGTCTGGGTTGTGGGTCAGGTTCCCAGTAGGGGGTGTGCAAAAGGTAACTGGTCGATGTTTCTCTCCCTCTTTTTCACCCTCCTTTCCCTTCTCTCTGAAAGTAAACAAATAAAAACGTTTTTAAAAAGACAATTAAAAATGGGCAAAGAATGATGGTTGCACAACAGTGCGAATGTACTTAAATATCACTGAATTAAACACTTAATATGGTGAAAGTGGTAAACTGTGTTATGAATATTTAACCACAATTTTAAAAAATATTAAAAATAAGCGAAGGATTTCAAGAGATGTTTCTTCAAAGAAGATACACAAATGGCCAATAAGCACATGAAATATGTTCAGCAGTATTAGTCATTAGGGAAATGCAAATCAAAACCACAAGGAAATACCACTTCACACTCACGGGAAGTTAGAGCCCTCAGGCCCTGCTAGGGGTAGTATGTGATGTAGCCACTGTGGAAAACAGTCTGGCAGTCCCTCCAAGTGTTAAATATAGAATTGCCATGTGAACCAGCAATTCTACTCCTAAGCGTATAACAAAGAGAAATGAAAATATACGTCCACACAAAAAATCATACCCAAGTATTTGGAGCATTATTCGTACTAACCGAAAATGGAAACGACCCACACCCTCATCGGCCGATGACTGGCCACCAAACTGCGGTCTGTCCATATGATGGAATATTAGTCTGCAATAAAATCACACGAAGTACTGACACGTGCGACAGCATGGGCGAACCTTAAAAAAATTGCTAAGAGAAAGAAGCCAGACACAAAGACCATATTGTGTGATCTGATTTATACGAAATGTCCAGAAGAAGCAAATCCACGGAGACAGAAAGTGGATTAGTGGTTGCCGCAGGCTGAGGGGAGGGGGGCATGGGGAGTGACTGCTAGCGTGAGTGAGGTTTCATTTTGGGGATGATGAAAATGTTCTGGACCCCTGACTGGTGCGGCCCAATGGGTTGGGTATTGTACCGCAAACCGAAAGATCACCTGTTTAATTCCTGGTCACAACACATGCCTGGGTTGTGCGCCAGGTCCCTGTTTGGGGGCATGCCAGGGGCAGGCAATCAATGTTTCTTTCCCTCTCTTTCTCCCTCCTTTCTCTGCCCTCTAAAAACTGAAAAAATAAAAAAGTTTCGAGAATTAGATAGTGGTAATGGTTGTACAACAGTGTGAATATCCTAAAACCCACTGAATTGTACACTTTTTTTTACTTTTCTCACCTGTGAGGTCTTTTAAATTTTTTTTGTTGTTCAATTACAGTTGTCCCTATTTTCCCCCATTACTCTCCCCTGCCCTACACTCCCCCGCACTCAATCCTGCCCCCCCATTATCCTTGCCCATGGGTCCTTTATACATGTTCCTCGACTTGACCCTTCCCCTTCTTTCCCCCTCTATCCTCCTTCCCCCTCCCTTCTGGTCACTGTCAGTTTGTTATTTCCATGTCTCTGGTTCTATTTTCTCGCTGAATTGTACCCTTTCAATGAACAGATTTTGTAGTATATGAATTCTATCTCAATAAAGTTGTTACTTAAAAAATAAATAAATAAAAAGGGTAGTAAGTGGCTCAGAGAATCTCTAAGTAATCCAGAGAATGAGGCTTGGAGGCCACTTAGCTGAGAACAATGCCTAAATTATACCACCAGATGGACCCAGGTTGAGCCCTAGTACTGCTCCTGTAGACACAGACACCATGAACACGCCTTTGGACAGCTGCTGGGACCTTTGCCCCTGCTAGCCCTGAGGGTTACGTCACTCCACCAGGTTCTACTTCCTCACAGGAAGCGACTTCTCTGCAGTCTGCTTTCTCATCTTGTTCTAGGCAAACTGAAGTCAAGTGTCCCTCCACCTGATGCCAGAGGCCTAGGTCAGAGTTTCAAACTGCAGGGCAGGCCAAGAAAGCAGGTGGTGGTCTGGGAGGCAAGACCTAAACAAATGTCCACTATACCACATCTCTCTTGATGGGTTTGCCTGGACAGTGGTGTAAATGAAATGTTCAAGCTGAGCAAGCCCTTTGAAATTCGTCTACCAGCCTGACCACGTGGTCCGATGACAGTTACATCGCCAAAGGCAACGGGCGATTCCTAGCTTTATCTCGCCTGACTTTCTGAGCTGATGGCAAAGTTAACCACTCCTTTCTTAAACATTTCTCTTCACCATTTGTGTTCCTTTCTAACCAGTTTTCTCTCTGTTCCCAGAGAGAAACATCTACGGCTTCCTTCCCACTGAAAGCTGGTATTTCTCCTCATCTCCATATTTAATCCTGCTCTTAGTAACTGAGTCTACATGGTGTAAATGTTATGGGTTGAATTGTGTCCCCCCCCCTTCAAATACATATGTTGGAGTCCAAAGTCCCACTACCTTGCATGGAAATAGGGTAATTTCCAAAGAGAAGATGGAAATAAGGGAGATGTGACTAGTTAAAATGAGATCATACTAGAGTAGGGTGGGCTCCTAACCCAATATGACTGGTGTCCTTATAGAAAGGGAACATTTGAACACAGACACACAGGGAGAAGGCCATGTGAACATTGGGGTTATGTTGCCACAAGTCAAGGAGCTGCCAGAAGCTAGGAGAGTGTTCTGGAACAGAGTTCATCCCAGGAGCAGTCAGAGGGAGAAAGTTCCTTTTGACACATTGAACTTGGCCTTCCAGCCTCCAGAACAGTGAGCAAATTTCTGTTGTTTAAGCTGTTTCACTTGTGGCACTTTCTAGGACAGCTCTAGCAAACTAAATGAATTTTTCTCTACTCCTGTATTTGCTTCCTACGTATAAGTGGACAACCATCTAATCGTATAGCTAGCCCATAACGCCCAAACTACCTAACAGATCCAAGCGGCTATCCAGCCTGCTGGCACATGTGCACTTGGATAACCCACAAAAACCACAGGCTCAACTTGTCTAAACTCAGGTCATCATATCTCTGGTCCTACCTGCTCTTCCTCCTCCTTTTTTCTCTCTTGGCTAGTGGTACCCTCCATCCACGGTGTTGCCCCACGTCGGCACCTGGCTGTTAGCTACAACTCTACTCTGTGGCTTGTTGCTAAAGGTCCTACCTCTCCCACAGCTTTGGAGCCTTTCCTGTCCATCCCAGGCCAGGCCATCTTCCTTCCATTTGTCTTCCACAGTAATCTTTTTGCAACACAATCTAATCAAATCACTTATCAGCTTAAAATCCTTCAGAGGGTCCCCATAGCTTCCAAACAGAGGTCAAATCCCAGTGTTTAACAGATAAGACCTTTGTGGTCTGACTCCTTGCTGCCCTCCATAAGCTCACCTCTCACCTTTGCTCCTAGCACTTGCTCTCTGCAGCCATTCAGGGTTCAGATCCCACCCCCCCACCCGCTCTGCCCACTTCTCTCTCCTCATCCTACCTGATGCCTGTTCAGGCTTCAAAACAAATGCAGCCTCTCCTGGGAAGCCTTTCTTGATTTCCAGCATGAGTTAAAATCTGCTTCTATGTTCTCATAACCCTCTGGGCATAGACTCTATCACAGCAATTTCACAATGCACTGCAATTGTTGGTCCCCCTTCTTACCACCCTCCCCTCAAAGTAAGGCACTTGAGAGTAAAGACTTCAGGCTCAGTCTAGTGCCTGGCACATAAGAGACACTCTAGAAATGTGGAAGGCAGGCAAGAAGGAAGGAAGGAAGGAAGGAAGGGAGGGAGGGAGGGAGGGAGGGAGGGAGGGAGGGAGGAAGGCTCCTCACCTCAACCTATTTCAGAGTAAAAAATAAGATGCTGAGAGATAGTAATATCTCATCATTTTCAGTGATGATTGTGTTGTAGTTGACTTATTTGTGAGCATGAAGGTAAAGCAGAGTTTTTGTCCTCTCTCACATCCAGGAGTTGTGGTTGCTTTTAATAATGCGCTGTCCTGTAATGAGGGCGGCTGGTTTCAGCTCTCTAGGCTCCTTCAAACTCCAGTCACTTCCCCTGAAGGGACAGAGTTTGCGGTGTGTTTACAGGCCCCGCCAGCAGGGCACGTGAGGAGCAGACCTGCACGGTGAGCCAAGCCCCTTTTTTCCTGCTCCCTAGGGCTGCGATTGGCCCTTCCCAGAGGCTGGCCTCGGGAGCCTTTAGTCATCGCGCTGGGAAATCCTTCTGGGACTGGGCACCGGTTTGCGTGTTGTTTTCCTGCTTTGTTGGGGATTAGCTGCCGCCTGTCGGGAATGCTGCGAAGCAGAGCCCGGCAACACGTAATCCAGGATTTGCCTCTGCCGCTCGGCATATGGGAAACAGATGTCTCTGCTCGGGCCTGAACACAGAATGGGAATGAGGAGCCAGAGGGCCTTTTGGAACCGAGGACTCGGAGATAAGGCCCTGCAACATCCAGCCAGAAGGCAGCTTTTCCTCCGCTGGTCTGGTGTCACTACTGCAGTTTAGCGCTCAGGAACGGCTGGGGATAAAGCAGAATCACCTTCAGATACGGCTAGACGGCAGGATCACGGCGGCAGGGAGGAGCAGCGCCAGCGCCTCGGTCCCGTGCCGGGCTGTGAGCAAGCACACCCAGCCCTGGCAGTGGGCACAGCGGGGCCGGAGGCAGGGTCCCAGATCGCCCCCGCGCAGGTCTCGCAGTAAGTCAGGGATTCTGTGGCGGTGCTTGCGGAGCTGGCGGCTGCCACGGGGAGGCCTGGTCCTGCCCACCTGGAACCTCCCCTGGGGCAAGGTCTGGGGAGGGGGTGAGGTGTGCGGGATGCGGGCGAGCCATCCACTTCCTGATCCCAGCTCCAAGTGGAAGCCAGTCCCGATCCCCGCCGGGGTGGGGGTGGGGGCAGCCGGGGCTGCAGGCGCTGTCCGCGCGGGCTGTGGAACTGCTCAACCCCAACGCTGCCTCGCTCCCAGGCCAGCGGAGGTCTCCCGGGGCTTGGGAACCATTTGCCATTCCTTACTGAATGCGCAAAGCTTCGGAAGTAAAGCTTTTAATGTCATTTCGCACCGAGGAACAAAAAAGAAAAGATATTCGGCAATCTTAAAGTGGTAGCTTTAATAATTTTTAAAAACTGTGTTTCTTTCTCCACTCCACCTCTCACACCCCTTCTCTTAAATTTTGGCCATTTCCCTAAAACCACTCAAGTAGATTTCCGTTCTATTAGCCTCGCCCCTTACTCTCCGCCGAGTTCATACAACAGTTCTGGCTTATGTGAGGCGGGGATATCGTTTTCCGAGGCTTTTCAGGGCGCTTTTGGATTGATATGTTCTGAAAAATACATGCCCCGTGTTGGAAACTTCATGTTGCTGACAAATCAGGTAAAAGGCTGGGGGTGGGAGAAAGGTTTCCTGCCTGGCATGCCTGTCTGATTCCAGGCGTTTTGTGAATGGCCACTTTGTTCCCCTCTGTAGTCCGACCCCAGAGAGCCACCGTTGCTTCTTTACCCCTTACCTCCCCCAAGAAATCATCAGCCTTCCTTTGTGAAACAGAGACAGACAGCTTTAGATCCAACTGGTTTTTAGATAGTTAATTTTAAAGCACTTGGAATTCCAGGCATCCAAAGATTAGGTTAGCCCTTAGGGTGGATTAGGTCTGGGGGTGATTCTGTGTCAGTGTGCACACCAATGCCTTTTCTTCAGTAAACAGTTTGTAGCCTATTTCCTTCTAAAAACGGAGATTAGCTTTTTCCATCCATGTTTTAAGAATATAGTTGTAGGTATCGTTGCATGACAACTTGCCTTTTGGGGTTTCTTTTCCAGGGCTTAGGAGGAGGTATTGTGTCAAGTTTGGCTTCCCAGTTGCACTTGACCTCTAGTCTCAGATTTCCACTTGACTTCACCCTTGGCAGACCTAGTACCTGCCCTTCAGATGTAAGAAATAAAAGAGCAGGAAGGATTCAGAACAATTCTACTCCCACAGCCTCAACCAAAGACGCCAAGCATTTCATCGACTTCTTTATGGCACACATTGCGTTATGTTTCCTTCCTCCTCAAAGTTAGGTGCGCCTAGCAATTAAGGGTCAATAAAAAAACATGGAAACAAAAATCTCCACTTCCCTCCTCCCTCAGGGTAAATACAGATTTGGTGGAGTCAGGTTAGGCTGCCTACTCTAATGAAATATCTCCATGGTGAGATAATTCTGGAGTGGGTGCAGAAGGGTTAACAGCCATTCTCCTCACTCACCCTCATTTTGCACATTTTTTTCCCTGTAGCCTCCCTGTTCTCTCTACTTTTTTCTATATGATCCCGTGTAGGTACATGACCATGACCTTATCTGGGATCGTGGAGTCCAGAATATTTCCTTTCAGTGTCAAAGTTTGTTTAGGTGACAGTGTCCCCCTTATCTAGTCTCAGAAACTTTTTTCTAAGCCCTGCCCTTATTTTCCTGGAAAAATCTTTGTTTATGAAATCCTCAATTGGAAAGTCCATTGTATCCTTCAAAATTAAACATGGCACCTTCATCTTGAATTATTTTTCTTGCATCATCATGGAATGTTGACTGGCATGGTTTCCTGATTGGCCAGCTTGTTATTTCTGCTTCATATTGAAACACAAGTGGAAGGACCTTTTCATAAGATATGAGTGTCAATGGGTTAGGGAGTCTCCTTGAAAATTAACTGCATATGCTCTGACCTTTCCTTTGGTCTGCCCTTGGGTTGAATTCTGTCCTTTGAATTTTTGTCCACTAACTAACTTGGAAAGAAACTGGATATTTACCTTGGGGCTCATGAGTGATCTGTTTACTTGGCCTTTTCTGCCCAGCAGTAACTCACCACCACTTCAAATGCTGCCTGGTTCAAATGTGCCTGTTTACTGGAGATAACCCAGTTGGGTAATGTAGCAATGTGCTAGGAACCTTTGAAAATGACACCTGGAGCCCTGGCTGGTGTGGCTCAGTGGATTGAGCACAGGCTTGTGAGGGTTGCAGGTTCGATTCCCTGTTGGGGCACATGCCTGGGTTGTCAGTCAGGTCCCCCGTGGGGGGGGGTGTGAAAAGCAACCACACATTGATGTTTCTCTCCCTCTCTTTCTTCCTCCCTTCCCCTGTCTCTAAAAATACATAAATAAAATCTTAAAATAAAAAAGAAAGAAACTGCCACCTGGAAATCCTGAAATCTGGGAACAAACATTTTTCAGAACTTTCCTCCTCTCTCACCACTCCACTGCCTGGTTTACACCGATTCCATCGTGGATTACAGATTCCCAAACGACAGTTTAGCTCGATTTGTACAGGCTCTAAAGGTTCACGCTGGCACGTGTTGGGAAGATGCTTTTGGTGCTGCTGCTAATGATGCAGATCTGAACGATGACAGTTTTCAGTTTGGGTTTCATGTGAAAATACATTCCAGGGTGTCTGCTTGAGAAGCCTTTCTGAGATTATCTTAAAAGTCTAGAGTCAAGGCTGAATTACTATCATAATGTATCACCACCATTGTTTCATAGGCTCTTATGTGTTAGATCTTAAGTCTGACTTACTAGTTGGCAGGTCTGAAAGAGTCCCTGCAGGTCATCTGTGAGTTTAGTTTATTATTTTCCCTGGAAGAGAATGGCCTTTGGTAGGGATAATATTTGGTCAGAATTAGAAGAATTGTCAAGTAGAACCTTCAAGATAAGTAGGTAAAGGGCAAGTGAAGGGAGGGAGTAAATCTAAGGGCACTGAGCCCCTGTTTACTAGCCACTCAGCTTTTTTACATATATTTTTAGAGTTTCATAGAAATTCAATCTCAGCAACTGAGCTTCTGTTGGCAAACATTTTGTGTACTAATGCTTGTTCCTTTCTATTATTTTTGCATATCCTGCCTTTGACTCTCATCTTAATCCTTGAGCAGATATATCTTCACCCTGGAATTTTCAGTACATTCTTCTTTTTTGTAATATATTGGATATCTAGATGAAATTATTTAGGCAGACAGCTGGCCAGGGAGATGAAGATGTGTCCTTGAGTCCAACAAAGCCAGTGCCTGTCAGCATCTTTATTAATTTATGACAGTGTAAAGGTGCTCAAATAGAAGCTGTGGCTACAGATTCACTTCTGCCATAACTAGCTGAAATGAATCAAGCTAAGAGTGCAGGCTTTTGGAACCAGAGCAATTTGTAGAAGTGTGCTGGAGGCAATTGCAGTTCTGGGAGGTGATTAGCCTTTTAAATCACCATCTCCTTATTGTAAATGTATTCCAGGTTTTAGAATGCCAGCTGGTGAAGGATGTCTTTTTTAGTTTCAAGGTAGCCATTGCTTTCAACCAAAACACCAGAGAGGTGTCAAGTCTTGCTGACCTGCTTATTCGCCATTAGGATCAGGACTAGAATTTCGGGACTCCCATTGCTGATCTTCAGAGATGATGGTTTTGAGGACCAGGAAGCAAACAAAATGAAGTCTCTCAGTTTGAGATTCCTGAAAAGAGAGATTTGGCGTAAGACCCAACATGTGGAAGATTAGGCAGATGCAGTTGTGTTTAGCTCTGTCCCATCAGGTAGAAGAGATGAAAGATGTGTATCAAGCTGAGTCTGCCAGCCAACAGGATTTATTGAACAAATATTATGTGTCAAGTCCCCTGCTTTATGACCGAAAGGTACAACAGTGTAAAAGGCAGAGCATAAGCCTTGAAGGGATTTTCAAGCCTGGGTTGTGCCTTCAGATATTAGTGAGCGTCCTTCTTCCACCTGTTCACTGTCAAGGGCTATGGTAGGACCCTCTTCCCTAGTCCAGCTATACCCACTTCCCAAGGAAATCAAGATGGTCCCTTGACCTGAGCTTTGCTTCTTTTGGTAGCGGAAGGTGTGTTCTTGGCTCTTTTAACATGACCTGGGCAAAGGTACACTTCTACCTAAACCCAAGACTCCTATTTGGTAATTGGCTTTATTCCTATAATGCCGCTCAACACTTAAGTGGGCCAGCATCAAACTGACTGGAGGGTAAATGATAGACATCCTTGAGCTTTGCCTTAATTAAGAGGATGAAATCAGGTCTCCTTAATCATGAAAATAGCCCCTTAGACTAAACAAAGGACTGACTCTTTTGCTGACTACATGCAATTTATTTAAATTAGTGTTGCACATTCAACAATGGTATCAGCGCTATATTATAAAACCTCCAGACAGGGTGAGTTTTCTTGTCTTTCGCTTAGGGATAAAAAAGGCATTAGCCACATTGAATGGGATTTGCATCTTCTTAGCTGTGCCTGTATCTCTTCAACTGGATACAATGGGAGGGGGCCCATCTATCTTATTTGCTGGGAAACCTGCCTTAGTTGTGATTCTGCTGGGAATTAGTGAACTAGAAGCAAAGGAGGGGGAAGGGAAAGGGCAGGAGCTTTCAGGATACTCAAAAGAAGGGAAGCTTGGGTCAGTTCTGACACCCCACTTTTTTTTTTTTTTTGGTAATTCAAGATTAACTGTACAGTTTGCCTTAGCAGCACACAGGCTATCTCAGTGGGTAGTAATCTCCTTGGCGTTGGTGAGAAAACTGTCTCCTTGCAGATTTGGGATGGCTCGCTTCTGTGTATTGTTCAGCATATGTCCAGGGCTGCTTCTACTAACCCTATGCATTGGACTCTACTTATTTAAAAGGCAAAATAATTGCCATATTAGTGAAAGGAGGAGAGTATAAAAGTGAACCTCTCGTGAAATGCAGGCACATATTATGGATACCCCCTTATTTAGCATGGCCCATCAGAAGTCACCCAAGCAGAGCGGATAAAAAGTTACTCAGACGGGCTGAGTGTTTGCTTCTCCGTTGCTGCAGGAAACAAATGGCCAAGACTCGATGTCTTTCTCTTCTCAATCTGAGCCAATATGAAGCCACTGATCAAACCAAAATGTAACAACTAGTTAGAGAATGTGGTCTCCAGATTCCTACTGCCAGTAAAAAGAATTCTTTTTTACAAAGCCATTCACATTTTAGAGAAGCAGCGCCTCATCCCTGTGTCATGCCACCCACTCCGCAACACGAGCCTTGAATGAAAGACGCTCTCCTTTGCCCCAGGTCACATGGAAGCCACATGGTCACGTTGTGCAAGGAAGTGATGTGACAGGGTGCCATCGATGAGAGGGAGGATGAGCAGAAGCTGACTGCAATCTTAATGCCTTTCCCCCCTATTTTTGGACATTAAGTAGTAATTACCCTTTGAGGGTCCTTCCTCCCCTCCCTCCCCAAATGTCTCAGTTGAGAAACTTGAAGTGCAAAGAAATTAATACCTGAAATCTAAACCACACTCAAGGTGCCAAAACATCCACCAAGACAATATTTAAAGATCTGGGAGCTTGAAAAGGGAAGATGTGGGGGTGAAGGGTTGGGGGGGGCCTGTGCAAAGTGCTCCTTTTTCTTGTGAGATTTACTCTAATAGAATCCACTTCAGCTATGGATCCCACAGAAGAAGGTGTGTTTTATTCATTTTTAACACAGTTTCATTAAAAGAAAGCATATTGGATTTCTCAGGGATCTCCTTTACAAGGATTTTACTTGTCCACATACATTGTTAAGCAAAGTTACTGAATCTTTTTTGTTTGTTTCATTCCTGAATCTTTAATAAGTATCTCTTACAGATCAAATTCATACTACTTTCTAAAAAGTCTTTACAATATCAAGAATGGGAAATAATTAAGAATTTGCTTTGACTAGTTAAAGCAGTTTCTGTAATGAGAGGAAGACAGATTTGTTGGGTGATGAAATTCTGAATTCCATCTGCATGGGAGCTGGTTTTTATTTATAATGCAGTACAAAATATTCTTGGCATGTTGGGCTTATTGCACACAGGATGCTCCATGCTAAAACTGAATCTAGATAGAACTAAATAGATTTCTTTTCCTGGATTTTTTCGCCTAAACCATTGCCTCCTCATCCAGTCCTTTGGATAAATGCATTCACCAAAGTGCTGCCAGGTCTCCCTCTGTGAGTACTTTGGTCTTCTGTCTTCATTATTCAGCTCTTCCCTGCAGCTGGTATCTGCAGAGGGTGGTCAAGGGGAACGGGAGTTCACCTACAGACCAGAGGGACCGGGTCATTCCAGGTGGAGAAGCCCAGGACTCCTGCTTGTGTCTTAGATGTTTTTCCGTTCCTAGAAATTCAAGGCCTGGCTTTCTAAATTTCATGCATACTGACTGCTGCAATAATTACACTCGCTATACATGCTGTCTTTGGCATCTGCAGCTTAAAAACAGTCACTCTATTCACTCAGTCCTTGGCCAGGGTATAAAGTTTGTGAAACAAATACTGAAGGTGGAGTAAAAGAAAAAAGTGAATTTAACTCCTTCATTTAAAAAAAAAAGATTTTGTTTATTTATTTTTAGAGAGATGGGAAGAGAGGGAGAAAAACATTGAAGAGTAAGATAATTGACTAAGGTTACCTCTCACAAGCCCCGACCTGGGGACCTGGCCTGCAACCCAAGCATGTTCCCTGACCCAGAATTGAACCGGCAACCTTTTGGTTCACAGGCCAGTGCTCAATCCACTGAGCCATACCAGCCAGGGCTAATTGAACCCCTTTAAAGTACAAACATTTAAATTTTTTTAAAAATCTGAATTTATATGGCTGGTTTTGCAGGGAAAATTTGGTGGTTTGGGGACGTGATTATTGACTCTGTGTACTACTAAAGCTCATCCTCATTGGAAATGGGAGTGAGGGTTTGGCTCTTTCTTAATTCAATATGCTCAAGGGGTGAGCCATATTGAGATTCTAAATGATAGAGGTTGACTTGCCTTTTGTATTGCAGGCATAGTTTATCAATTCTTGGTTAGCTTTCAGCCTTAAAACCAGTAGAATTCAATTACAGAAGAAAACCCAAAATAAAACATTAAACTCTTGATTTAGGTAAAGCCTTGTGGATTTTTTTGCACCAGAGCCATTATATCGGAGACTGTTAGTTATTTCCCCTGAGAACCTGGGATACTGCATGCCTTAAGGCAGACTGAGGTGACTGTATGCTGTCCATCCTTTATTTATGAGATAACCCTGCTGACCCCTCAGGATGTGCTCTGCAGTTTTCCCCATTCCTCCTCTCACCCTTTATTAGTCATGAGATTTATTGGCCCCTGTGGCATGAATCCAGATGAACCAGCTCACTGGTTCAAGCCCATAATGTCATCAGCATAGCGGGTAACTTTGAGCTGAGCTAACTTGGCACTGAGATGACAGTAGTGATTTAATCTCACATTTGAGCAAATCTTTACCTTTAAAAAACCACTTCTGTAAATTATTCCATCATACCTTTGTGATGGCTCCGAGAGGTAACATGCTAGAGGCGAGGAAAGTGAGGTTTAGAGAGGGCCAGCGGCTTACCCAGTAACCCAAGTTAGAACTCATCCTTAGGACATCCTTCCCTGTAAACCAAGATGCTCAATAATACTCGATTGTATAACAAATGATAAAGTCATGCAAGAATTGTGGGGCGCTCTAGATTTCATTTAGAGCTTCATGTTTTATTGAGAAAACAAATCTAGGAAGGTATCTGGGAAAGTAATTTGCAATAGAGATTAATTATTAAAATTTAACTCTAACCAACGTGGATACCCCAGGAGGTCACTCTCCCCGGGCTCTGTCCAGGTGGCGTAGCGGAGCACAGGGCTCCACCCTGTGATGCACAGTCTGTTTCTACAACGTTGGGGAGAAAGCCAGCCCCTGAGTCTGTGCCTGCATATTCCTACAGCTTCTCGGAGTCCTACGGTCAATGACTGAGGAGACAAACCATGCAGGAAACATCTAGAAAAAAAATAAAAGTAAAATTTAACCCATGAGGAAACTATCTGAATAAGACATAGTCAAGTGTCCTTTTACATGATACAAATGATAAGTACAAAGATGATTCAGAGGGGAGAGAGGTGACCACAGGCTAAAAAGCCAGGGGCAGTATCATTGAGGAAGAGGGACTATGGTTAGCACTTAAAGAATGTGCAAGTTTAGATGCAAGAGACAAGTGGATTGGACATAATAGGCTGTCGGGAACATCCCAAGAAAAGTCGGAGAGCCATCTTCCAGATGCGGATCAGCAGGGAGACCTATCTGGAGGAGGTCTAGGTAGGGAAGTTGTGGGAATCAAAGTGCAGTAGGGAGGACGGGGCCAGACTGGAGAGGACCTTTAAGGGGCAGGCAGAGAGGCAGGGACTGACATCGAGGAGCTGTAAGGTGTGTGGCCAGGGCGCGTTCCTTCTGAGGGCTGCGAGGGAGAATCTGTTCTGTGCCTCCCTCCTCGCTTCAGGCCTTCCTTGGCTTCTCTGTGGGTTCTCCTGTGTCTTCCTTCTAGGCGTGTCTCTGTGTCCAAGTTTCCCCTTATTAAGGGCGCCAGTCATATTGTGTTAAGGCCCACCCTAGTGAGCTCGTTTTCACTTGATGACCTCTGTGAAGGCCGATTTCCAAATCAGATCATAGTATGAAGTCCTGGCCCCTCTCGTGGAAGAGTGACGTCAGGAGGAGCAGCAGAAGGGTCTGTGCACCTGGGGCCGGAAGTGGTGGTGGGAGGGGTGAGGACTGGAGAGAGAAGGTGGTGATGAGTGGAGTCTAAGCTGGAATATGTTGAGCTGAAGACACTGTGGGACAACCATGTGGATGACAAGCAGGCTGTTGAGTTCACAGTTCTGGGTTCAGAAGGAAGGTCTGGGTAGGAAACAAAGATTTAGGCTATAGACCTAGGGAGGAAAAGAAATTCTAGTAATAAGCATTGACTATTAATCAGGCACAGTCCATAATGCTTTCCATGAATTTTCTCTTTAATCCTTTCAACAACCATGTAAAATAGATACTGTTATTTCCCCCATTTTACAGACTATGGATCTAACTAAGCCACAGGGACATTCAGTAGTAACCTGCCCAGGCTCCCACTGTTAGTAGAGAATCCACACACTTCTGCACCCAAATTTCCCCTACGTGACCATGGCTGTGATCCACAACAGAAACGTATTTTACATTGTCGTCCACTGTAGACATATATTTCAAGGAAACAAAAGTTTCATGAGATCACACTTAGCCCTCTGCTGTTTTCCATTCTATATCATTGTTAAACAGGCTGGTTGCAAACCACAACTTGATACCCACTCTTGACACCCACAGTTTTAGAATTACATTTTAACACCCTTCTGCCTCCTGCACCGAATCGGGTGGTGGTCGTGGGGCTGTGAAGATGAGGAGAGAGGGACTTTACCAAATCATGCCCCGAGGACTTGTCTGTGGACGCTGTCTAGCTCTTTGTCAGTGAGTCATTTACGGCTGTCACATGAATTTAGGAGGATTGAAGCCATTGTTGTTGCCAAGTTTTTCCACTGGCTGGTACAGGAAAAGATGCAGATGCACTTAACTTTGGAGAATTCTGAAGTTTGTTAGTTCAAAAATAGCTTCAGGATTGCATGGCAGCAGAATTTGGGTATGCAGCCCGAAGGAACCCAGCCCTGTGCCTGCACTCTGTTGTGATGCAACTCCTGCAGGCAGTAATTGCAGTGGGAAATAATACCTCCAACACAGAAGATGTGGGATAGGGTGTTTCACATCTTGCTGAGCAGGAAAGGGTTTTGCTGGTAAGACAACTAGGAATCCACTCCCAGCATACATCATAGACCCTGAGTGCCTTCATCCTTCCTTCCACTCATAGGAAGCAGGAAAATGTTCCTTTTCCCTTAATTTAACCCCTTCTGAGTAGCTGTCTGCCTCCTCGCCACCTCCAGGGTCTCACTCCCTCAGCTAACCCTTCTTTTCCTCTTTGGCGCAATCATTTTCTCCTTTTCCAGGGCTTCCTTCCTTCCCACTTCTAATGCACCTTGGTTTCTTCCCCAAAGCCCCTCAGCAGAATGAGTGTTGGGGAGGATGTGTCCCGTTCTCTGTCTCGGTAGTGGCGGTGGTTATGAGACTGTGTGCTTGTCAAAACTCATAGCATTGAACACTAGGAAGAGCAAGTTTTGCTATACATAAACTCTATATTTTTAAAACCATGACTTTAAAATAAAGGCCCCTCACCCTTTCCTTAATCCTACCACCCTGTGGTCATCATCCTCTTCCCTTTCTCCCTCTTTCCCTGACACTTTCTCATCCCACTGTCTTTGTATTAGCTAAAACCATGGCATGGACAGGGAGGTGGGGCGGGGAGGGGGGGCAGCTCTAACTAAGCAAGCAAATAGGTAAGTCATTACAAATGCTGACAACTGCAGCTGGACCCATGGGAGCAAAGAGCCCTGTGAGGAGCTCAACCCTCCCTCATGAAGACCCAGTGATTTTACCATTTACTTGGGAGAGGCCACCTCTTCCTCGGTACTTCAAATCTCAGAATGCAGTAATGGGTTGACTGATTCTTGAAAAATCCAGAACTGGCAGAGACAGAATGAATGATGATGGGAAGAACAGAAGCCAGAGGCCATAGGAAGACTGGATAAAGGTCCCAGAATGCTGCTAGGAGAGCCATGGCTGGTGGCATAAACAGGAAAATAGAAATAAAATCTGTTCTTATAATGCATATGCTTTATGGGCAGGTCTAAATTAAGATTGGGGTCTTCCCTTTCTGGGGGCAAACTGACCTGTGTTAATAGCTTTGGAGAAACAGAACGGCAACTCCGCCAGGGCCCACGAGGGAGCATGAAAAAGAAGGGGCCCCTCCATGGCCACCATCCATGCCAATGGCGCGGGTCTTGAGTGAGGCAGTATACTTCCATCCCTTCAGCCTGCTGTCAAATTTGACTAGATTGAAAGGCTTCACACGCAGTCTGTACAACCGAGAGTGATTTAACATCCACTCTTCTCTGTTTGTTTTGGTGTCAGATGTTTATTGTCAAGGTCGTCCTGAAGACACGCAGCTATTTCACCGTGCAAAGTTGGTACAGTCCTTAGCCTCCACCTCTTCTGTCTTGTATCTTTTTTTTCTTTCTAGTCCCAGGAGTCTGCCTTCTCTGTGAATCCCCCTCTAACAGGATGTTGTGGTTTATTTTTTCCCTGCCCTTGGCCATGAGGATGGGCCAAGTTTTAACCTTTTACTATCCTCTTCCTTTGGGGAGGGTTCCGGTTCCTCAGCCGTCTTGGGAACTCCTGCTGTCTGACGGCGGGTTTGCATGTTTATGAACTCTAAACCATCAACTCCTCGAGCAGACCAGCTGTGCTCTGGGAGCTGTCATTCCTCAATACAGTATTTTTATTCTCACTTGGCAATACCTGTGCCCGTTGTATTTCCAGTCGTTTCCGTGGTGGAGCAGTCTCCACAGGGCTTCCGTCCTCATTGTGTAACAGGCAGCCTGCGCAGGCCTGCAGCTCCCGGGGCTGTGGGTGAAGTGAGGGCAGTGGGGCTGATGAGAGGTGTGCACTCCGGCCTGATTCTGCTACAGCCTTTTCCACTTGCTAGTTGTGTGGCATGGCAGTGTGGGGAGGAGTCATGTGGCCTCCCCAGACCTGTTTCTTTGTCTGTATGATGGGGATCAGACTGGATGTGGGGAGCTCCAGGTATTCCGGAGAGATGCATCCGGGACCCTGCAAAAGTTAGAGGTGACCGTGTTGACAGGGCCCCCAGGATTAGGACCGGCTCTTTAGAGAACGTATTATCTCTACAGCTCTTTCCAACTGTAAATGCCTCTGATTCTGTGAAAAAAAATGAGAGCGTCTGGTGCCTCCCTGCTCTCTGTGACAGGCGGGGAGGCCTTGACAGGGTGGAGAGTGGGGTGGGGTAGGAGCCCGACCTGGGGCTGGGGAGAGAGCTGAGCCCACAGTGGGGCTGGGAAGCGATGGAGTTCATGCCCCTGACCGAGGTCATTAGGTCTGAGACTGGAGATCCACTTGACAGGGAGGGTGGCTCTTATCCCTCTAGAGGTTCAATGCCACAGCATGTGGTGGGGTAAAGATGAAAGAAAATGCCCAGTTCTTTGACCTTGGGCTCATGCTTCTAGTTGGGTCGGGAAGGAGCATTGGGCACAGTTGGGGACATTCTGGCCAGGGTTCCTTGCCGGATCCCAGTTCCTCGCTTTTTCCTTTCTAAAGAGGTCTCGATTGCTTTCTTCAGCAGATAGCAGTTAAAACAGAGGCGATTCTGCAGGGAGCCGGCAGGTTATCTACGATGCAAACTATGACCACACATCTGTGTCCCGACCATGTGCCTCCTGGAGCAGAGTCTGCCCAAGTCAAACATCATTACTGTGACATCCAGTCTTTGGGACTGACTGCTCAGCCCTTCAGTTGAGCAGATTCTTCATCTAGTCATGACAGTAGGACATGGGTGGGTCACAAACACGTTTTCTTTGAAGATGTGGAAGAGCAGATATGATTCTTGGAATGGCTTTATAAGAAAGCCTTGGCATTTCCTTTGAGTCTAGGGAAACACGTTTAATTATTAATTGTTATGTGTCTGGGATATGGCCTTTTAAATAGCATTAGAGGAAGAATTTCTGGCTTGTGAGGAATTTGATATGAACTAGACCATAAAACTCTTCGTAGGTGGCAGGGGAAAGGCAAGCACGATGCCCTAGCTCCATTCACAGATGCTTGAGAAGGTGTGGGGAGGCAAGGAAGGAAGGGATTAGGGATCTCATGGCATTTCCTGGGGGATCTGACTGCTTTATAACAAAATCATTTGCAGGCTAATTTCTATGGCGGCGAGACTCAGCCTGTTTTCTGGCAGGTTTCTCCTGCCCACTCTCATTTGCTCTTGCCTTCTGCACCCACCACACATTCTGTCTTCCCTCAGCGTCTGTGTGCAATCCAGGGGCATGGTGGCCCTCCACGGCGTGGCCTGCAGCTGGGCTTCTCTGTGCACAGCAGGGAGAAGCCAGGTGTGCACACAGCTCGTCCGTGTGCCAGTGGGGACAGACAGTGTGCTTTTGCCGACAACATACAGGTGATGCATCTAAAGAACTGATTGTCTTTTCCATTCTTTAACTTGTGCACAAGTAAATTGTAGGCATTGCTTACTTACTCTTGCTTGTGCATAAATACATCACAGGCATTGTTTTTCTTGTAGGAGACTTTTATTGTCCTTGGATTCTTGGTTTATAGCCTTGTTAAAGTTTGTGGGGCTTGTGACTTAATATTCAGACACTGCATTAGGGTATCATGGACCCACCAAGTAGGTTTTTCTTTGAAGCAAAACCCACGAAAGGAAATGCCAGCCGTTTCACTAGGCCTGGTCAGGGGTGGGCGGACTGCAGCTTACAGGCCAAATCCGGCCCACTGACTGTTTTGTACCGCCTGTGAGCTAAGAATGGCTTTACGCCTTTTATTTTCATCCTCACCTGAGGACAATTTTTAATTGCTTTGAGGGAGAGAGAGGGGTAGGGAGAGGGAAGCATTGATGTGAGAAAGATACACCGATCAGTCACCTCCCGTACAAGCCCTGACCAGGATTCAAACGTGTGACCTTTTGGTTTACAGGTTGATGCTCCAAGCAACTGAGCCACACCAGCCTGGGCAGTTTTACATTTTGTAATGCTTGGGAAAAATTATAATAATATTCTGTGACATGTGAAATTCCCATAAGATTTCACATTTTAATGTTTATAGACGTAGTTTTTTGGAGCATGACTAAACTTCTTCACTTATATCACATGGGGCACTTCCCATGACACTGGAAGAGGGGAGTAGTTCAAACAGATACAGTGTGGCCAAAAGTCTAGAATAGTTACTCTTGGGCCCTTTACAGAGAAAGCTGCTCACCCCTAGTCCACAATGACAGTTGACATCTTTTGAGTTTCAGTCTGTGCCAGACACAGTGCTAAGCACCTTTGAGGCACTATATTAGTTACTCTTCACAGCAGTCCTATGAACTGCACTCTTTTCTAAAAAATATTTTATTTATTTATTTTTAGAGAGAGGGAAAGGAAAGGAGAGAGGGAGAGAAACATCCATGTGTGGTTGCCTCTCACATACCCCCCACTGGGGATGTGGTCTGCAACCCAGGCATGTACCCTGACTGGGAATCGAACCAGCGACCATTTGATTCACAGACCTGTGCTCAATCCACTGAACTATACCAGCTCAGGGCTAAAGCGTACTCTTTTATTGCCATTTTACAGATGGGGAAGAAGAGGGTCTGAGAGGAGGTATGATTTCCCCCAAATCACACCTCTGGTCAGCGTCAGAGCTGGGATTTTCCACACACTCTCTGATTCCGGGGTCTGGATCGTCATCAGCCTCTGAACACTGTCCCAGCTGGTGGGAGAATACCCATGAGCACCCTGGCAGGGCTGAGGTGGAGGCCACAGATGGAAATTGTTTGTTTGAGATAGAATTTGTTTTGCTTTTGTTACTTTAATTCATTGTTTGAGGTTTTATGTTTGTCTCTGTCATGAGAGTGCACCAGTTCCTTAAGGACAGTGACAAAGGTGGGCCCCAGGGTGGGGTCCCGCACACAGGAGGAGCTTGCTGACAGAAGGAAAGAGGTGGGGAGTGGGGATAGGCAAGAGAAGAGGGGAAGAAGACATGACAAATAAATATATTATTGGGGAAGAGCTGGGTACCCTCAGCATTGTCCCCAGGCCAGGGGTGGCTGCATTTGGCACCGAGGTGGCTTACCTCATACCAGGACAAGCTGGTGTGGGCAGGGCACGCTGGGCCTGGCAGGCCCAACCTGACCCATGTGTGCACACTCCCTCTGCTGCGGCCTAGCTGCTCCTGTTCGCCTGCCCCTGTTCCCCTAACCTCTAGTGGCACCATGGCTTCCCTGGCTCCCAGCCTGGACGCATTGCCAACCCTTGAGGGAGAGAGCTAGTGCAGTCGGTATGCACTTTGGAGCACGTCCATCCGGGGAGGGCATGAAAGTGAGACCTCCTATTCTCGCATCCAGGGACAATGAGTTCCATCACAGGGGAATCTTCGACTCTGGAAAGGCGCCAAAAGAAGCTGTTTCTCTTCCTACCTTTCCAAGAAGCCTGCTGATTCTAAAGGGGAAATGCTGGCTAATGAGACTCATTTCCACTGGTTGTTGACCAGCATGAAGTACAGGCCTCTTATGTCAATGTAAGAAATGTCCAAACATGTACAGAATTTTTACAAGAGTTCATTTGAGCCAAACTGACAATATATGCCAGGGAGTAAAGTCTCAAATGCACCCAAGAATAAGTTATCCAGCTCTCTTTCTGCATGCATAGTTAAAGAGGGCCATGAGAAAGATTGGAGAGAGCAAGGTTGGAAGGGATTAGAGGACAGTTCACAACATCATGTGTTCTCTTGAGGGTTAACATCCCCTTTGAGGGACATTTCTCTGGCATTTCAAAGGTGTGTTAACTAAGATGCATTCGAACAATGGACAGGGCTGACTTAAGACTTTTCAATAAGGAAGTTATAGGCTTGGGGAGTAGCTACCCACCCTAACCTACCCAGTTAGGGATTTATGATCAGATTACCCTGGGAGGTTACTTCCCATAGAACCCCCTTTTTGGTCCATACTCAAGAGCAAGGGGCAGATGGGCTTGAGCAGAGACCCTCTTCCTTCCTGGAGTTGGCCTGGGACTGGGAGTTGGTGTGAGGAAACACCAAGAGCAACAAAGTAATACTCTGGCCTCTTGCTCTGCTGTGTCAAAGCCAGCTGAGAGACCCAGCCTAAAGGGGAGACAAGGCGAAGGGAGGCTGGGTCCAGGTAAGTATGATAAAAAGTATATAGGTGTATCTTTCATGATTTCTCATGATTCTGCCCACTCTCTTTTATTGATTTTATTTCTCATAAGAAAAGAATTAATGGGGAGTAGTGTTTTATTAGCCCATTCATCTGAAAAAAATAAATGTTTATTGAACCCTGCATGAGCCAGGCTCTAGGAATACAAAAGTGAATCATTAGGTGTCCCTAAAGGAACTCATAAATCTTGTGTTGGCAGTGCTACCAGAATGCTACTACTGCGCCAGTACATTAGTGACTGCATGCTCTGTCAGTCACCAAGGCGGGCTCCCTTCACGGACCGAGTCATTTACTGCTCACCATTATCTGTGAAGTAAGTTTTATCCCCTTTTTACGAAAGATGAAACTGAGGCACAGAGAGGTTACATTACTTACTCGGAGTCATTAGTGGCTGAGCCAGGATTCAAACCCGCCCGCACTCTCCACCACGGCTCGCACCACTTCTGATGATCGGAACTCGAGACTTGCTATGCATTCTGCCTGGTGCTGCGGCCCTGACACACCGTATGGTTTAGCCCTCAGTGCAGCCTTCTGGGTGACATTTTACAAACACACTTACAGAGGCAATGAACAGCCTGAGCACAGAGCGGATACAGATGTGTCTCCAGAGCCTGTGCCTTGGTCACAGCTCCACGCTGCCATTCCCGGTAGGGTTGTAATATTGGGTAGGAGTGCCAGTGTGGCGTGGTGCTGCATGTGCTGCTTAGGAAAGTACTCCCTCCTGATTGGGGGGGGGGGGGCAGTCTCCTGCAGGTGAGGTCAAGTTCAGCTGTCCTCAGACACTGAGGGTATTGTGGGGAAAGAAAAAAAATTTTCTACCCTTTTAAGTTCTTCTAGATGGTGTAATAATCAAATTGAAGGAGGAAATAACTGAATTTATGATATATATGTACCTATGAGTGTTCCATGAGATTATGGAACAAGCACAGTCAGGTACTTAAGGTCTGTATATGCCTGGTGAGCTAAGGAGAAGGGGGTGGGGGTTGTTTCGGTTTGGGACCTCAAAGCGGAGGAAGTGAGTTCACCTGGAAATGGAAAGCAAAGGTTTGGTACATAAATGTTTTCTCGGTCATCTTTAACAATAGGACACAGAGAGGACTTTGAACCAAAGGGCCTTGCTAGGTTCCTCCCTGTTTACCAAGCACTAAAGATTAAAGTCTGGTTTTCTAGGATGTTAGCTCCTTTCCTGGAGCCGGTCTTCTATCTAAATTCTGTTCGGAAGTTAGGGGGAAGGTCAAAGGCTTTTCCTCAGTCTCTTGTTTCTTAAAAATAACCAACTTAAAACAGTCAATACCCCCAACAAGGCCTATTTGGGGGAAGCAAACCCTGCTTCCCCTCCCCAGCTCTCCACCAGGGTGTCCAGGCTCCTACATTAGCAGCATCCTGCGGGTTAAAGCCCGGAGCTCCGGTCCTCCTTGACTCAGGCAGGCAGCCAGAGACAGCCCCACCTTGGCCCCGGAGCACCGTGGTCAGGGAAGCTCGGAGGCGGGAGGCAGGAGAGCCGCGGTGCCAGGAGAAGGGAACGGGCCACAGTGTGAGCACCCGCACTGGAGGACGGCCAGGCCAGGACTCTCCCTCCCTCCCTCCCTCCCTCCCTTGGCACTCCCATCGCAACCATTTGAATCAGATATTTTACAGAGTGGTCGCGTTTCGTGGAGGGAAATCAGGGAAAAAGGAAACATGGGGTGGGGAGTGCGGGGCAGAGAGAAAGGGTTTCATAATACTGTATAAACCGAGTCTCGGACGTCTCTTGTCCAGGAGGCGCCAGCTTTTCTTTAGCCAGAGGAGACCTTGGCTCCCGGGGGGAGGAGCCTGTTGCCATAGAAACCACCGCCTGGAGGGCGGAGCTGGGGAATGCTCTCCGACTCCTGCCAGCCTGGGAAGCAGGGCTGTCTGAGATTCGCCCGTATCTGTGATGTTTGAATCAAGTCCTAGAAATGGGATTACTTGGTCAACAGTTACAAACGTTTATAAGGTTCTCCCTGAACTGCATGTTGGTTTAAAAATAATCCAGCTCTCGGGGACAGAGGAAGGAACATAGGGGAGAGGAGGTCAGCGTCCAGCAGGGCATCGTCAGCGATGCACCTGTACAAGCCAACTCCTGGCTCCTAGTGGCGGTCAGTCAGGGCTCGGCCCCACCTGCTCAGGCCTGGTTTCCGCGTGCACCAGGTCTGACACCGCGGGGAAATTTGCTCATAGAATCCCTAACCAGCTCCCCACCTGGTAGCCAGAACCGCTGCGCTGTTGAATTAAGGTAAATCGCCGAAGCAAGTCGTCACCTGGCACTGCCTCGCATGCAATTGCCAAAGTGAGAAGTGTGATCACGAAGCTGCAGAGAAAAACTCGAAACCAGTGTTTTCCTCAGTGTGAACACCAGTGTCCTGGGGAGTTCGGGTTAGGACTGGGAGGCTACCTTCCAAGCATACACAGGACAAATAGTCAGCTTTGAATTAGCCAGACCAAACCATGGCAAAACAAACAAGCATTTTGTTGACTTGCTTTTGCTTTTTATTTTCGTCAGAGCCAGACAAAGAATAAAAAGGGGGTAGCATGCTGTATTAGCAGATGGCAGAGCCTTGCATTTTTGCTTCAGTCTTCTCTGCGAAGGACATCTTCCCACGGAGAGAGGGCTTCTGAAGGCTAATGAGAAGGAAGTCCCACCAGGGTTGGCCAGCAGCACAGGGTCTGAGCTGCCAATCAGACATGGGCAGGCTTCAATCTGATAAATACAGTTAATAAGTATTGGGAAGGAAACAAAGCAGGAGATACAGTACCTTCATCTCTTCAGGAGGCCCAGAAGCTTCCTCTGCCCTCCCGTGCTTGGGGTATGTACCAGGGATGAGAGCCAAGGAGTGTGGAGGTCACCTTGACACACAGAACACGTAGCCAGTCACCTCACGGCTCCACTAATGCACACTGTAAGTGAAACAGACATAACGCTCCCCATTTATCTTAACTACTGTCTTCAAGGGCACAGTGCTCTGGGAAAACCAGGTCATTCTCATGTGGGCCTACATCAGCCAGGCCTCACGTTGACCTTTCTCCCATAAGTAGGTGTTGTGGGTTGAATTGTGTTTCTCCAAATGATGTCGAAGTCCCAAATCCCAGCACCTACGAATGTGATCTTATTTGGAGATAGGATCTTTGTAGATGTAGTCAAGTTCAGGTGAGGTCATACTCTATGAGGGTGGGCCCTAATCCAACATGACAGGTGTCCTTACAGGAAGAAAAAACAGAGACACAGGGAAATGAGAGCCATGTACTATGGAGGTAGGTGCACGTATGAGTCAAGTAATACCTGGGCCGACCAGAGACTAGAAGAGACAGGGAAGGGTCTCCCCTGGAGTCTTCGGAGGGAGCTTGCCACCTCAATTTTTGTATTGCTAGCCTCCGGAAGTGTAAGAGAATACATTTCTGTAGTTATAAGCCACCCCACGCTATGGTACTTTGTCACAGGAGCCCTAGGAAACAAGTACAGGAGGTAAAAATAGAAAAACCATTCACTGTAAATAAATGTTATGCCTCCTGGCTTCAACAAGTGACATTCCAGGTTTTTGAAAGAGAATGATTGCCAAATCACAGACCCTGATGTTTAGGAGATCTCAGGGAACAGGTAAAATTTCTTAAAGACTGGAGATAGGGAAACACACTTTTCATTTACAAAGCTCAAATTGTAAGCTAAGGAACACTGCCAAGCATAATTTTATACAGGAATATGAATGGGATGGTTCACAAGCACCTAGGGAAGAAAGCAGTCTGGATTTCATAGGAATAAATTATATTAGGCCTACTGTGAGTTCCCTTTTTGGTAGAGTTATTAGACATGAGTGTTAGTTACCTGTCAGTATGATTCAGCATGGCAAAAGTGCCAGGAAAGGTAAAGTGAACTCAGAAGTCATTAGTGAAAGTGTAGGGCCTACATCAAGGAAAGTGATCGTCTTGCTCTACTCTGTGCTGAGCAGACCCCACCTGGATTGTGTCCTCGATTTTTCGGGCAGCGCCTCGTGGAAATACACAGGCCACCTAAAGGGGATGCTAAGATACTGAGCAAGGGGTCAGGGGTGCTTTA
This sequence comes from Tonatia bakeri, assembly GCA_004024845.1. Taxonomy (NCBI): domain Eukaryota; kingdom Metazoa; phylum Chordata; class Mammalia; order Chiroptera; family Phyllostomidae; genus Tonatia; species Tonatia bakeri. Next base: position 57,483 of record PVIA01003643.1, on the reverse strand, counting down.
TCTGGGTCACTTCTACTGTAAACATGGTGCCTGCCTGGGAAGGGCTATCCTGACACCTGAGACCCAATCAGCATGGCTGTGACTGGTAGGCAGGAAACTCTGGCCCCATGAGTGATTTCGAGAGGCTCCGTTTGTTCCTCATTTTTGCATCATCAGTGCCCTGTACATCATCTGGCACATGATCATTTGTGAAATGTAGAATATTAAATGGTATTCCTAGGCACAGGCCAGCTCTGGTGTGAGTTCTTGGGTTGCAGCTGGGTCAGCTGGTTTTCTGTTAATCCATTTCTGTCCACGTCACCCTACTAGGTTAAGGCTAGCTTGGACCTTCTCTTTTCCTCAGGAAAACATGACAGGGAAGATTCTTTCTGCTTCATCACCATTATTTTCATAGTCCTCTTTGGTGTAGGACCTCCTTAACCCCCCAATATGGGGGACCTCCAAGGACCACTGGCAATAGCAAGGAAGGAGCCTCCTGGGGCCCAAGCCAAACCATTCACCTCAAGTGCCTATAAAAGTCTGGAGTGGCTGGAAGGAGCCTGGTTTCGAGGGGCCACACCTGGAGAGCTGTGAAATCCATTATAATAATCTCTCTTCTCCAGTTGCTCATGCCCTGAATGAAGGCTGGAATAATTGTCCTGTACTATCCTCTTTCAGAGGACCATCTGGCAATAATTTTCATAAAGGTTTCTGAAAGCAAAGATAAGAAAAACTCAATAATGATTGCATTAGGCAGAGTTTCTAGGCTCCTGATTTCAGGTTGCCTCCTTCTAGCTGATTGTGTTTGTCTGTCGCTGGAACACACCACCTCTCTAATCAGCTGGCTTTGTTCCACGGCAGAATTGCCTGATAACTGTGCAGCTTTAGCCCGTCCTCGCAGGGCATTGTGGCCCTGAAAGAGGACCCGTGCCACCCGGAGACCTGAACTCTAATTCACCTATGCTGCATAATGGCACTCCACAGTGGGCTGGTCCTGTAACCTTTCCGAACCCCAGTTTCCACTAAAATAATAATTGTGCCTGCTCCATCTGTTTCTGGGTTTGCTTTGCTTTGGATTATGAAAGTGCTTTCTAAATTATAAACCACTGATCTGATATGAAGAATTGCATCTCCTTAGTGATCTCTGAGCCGACTATTTTCCAATTCTGAAATGAACATTTATCTTTACATCATGTGCTGTCACTCATTCGTTTGCCGAAGGATTTTTGCCATTCTGCATCTGTGTCTCAGCTACTGCACTAGGGCCTGGGGACTTAAAGGTAAAAGATGAAGCTTTCAATAATTTCCAGCAAAGACTGCTATGGAGTACACGAGAGTGGCACCCAATCCAGACTGGGATGGAAGAGTCTGGAATTGGAGGAATTGTCAGAGGATCCTCCCTAAAGTGGGTGATGTCTTTGCTACATTCTGAAGGATTGGAAGGACTTAACCAGGGGAAAGAGTCAGTCAAGAATGAAGGCATTCCAGGCAGAACATATGGCATGTGAGCCTAGAGATTGGCGTTCCTCACAGGGGATGCTATTGGCAGTGTGAGAGGACAAACGTACGTGTATGTGACTTTTCCATGCACTGGAGGGTGTTTGGCATCCCTGCCCCTAGGCACTAAATATCAGCAGTACTTCCCACCCCAGATACATAATCAACAGGACACCTCACAACACCCCTTCACATTTCCAAATGCATGACCGCCACTCCATCAGGGGCTTTGGTGCCATTTCGTGGGTGAGAACCACTACTATAGATACAGATACAGATACAGATACAGATAGATAGTGGCATGTTTCGGAACTAGAGTGTGATTGGGGAGGACAGGACAGAAAGTGGAAAAAAGACGGGGCGGGGGGCACAGGTCAGGTGATGAATGGTCTGGAGTGCCACCTTCCGGAGTTCACTTTCTAGGAGCAACTTCTTTGATCGGGGAGAGACAGGCTGTATGTAAAGGGCTTCAGCACGTAACAGATGGCCAATAACTTTAAGATCTGTGTTTCCCAGGATGCTGCCAACCCCAGTTTAGTTAGCACATGTCCTGTTCTCGGGCATGCGCACTGTCCGTATACCTCCTGATGCCTGTGTGCGTCCGAGTCAAACTTGCCAGTGACAGTTAACTCGCTAATGTCTGTTCAACTGTGGGGACGAGTGGGTGGGCAAGACAGCCCCAAGATGTCAGCAATGTGTGTAGTGGGCTCAGTCCTGAGGATCTTGGGCTCTTCTCTGCTTTTGTGGCCCCACCGTCTGGCTGCTTGAGGTCTCAAAACAAGCAAACTCCACCTCGGAAAGAAACTACACTCTTACATACCAACAGCCACTGCCACCACCACCATCTGTTGCCAAGGAGTGTCAAGGGGAAGATGCTGTAGCCTATAATACATCCTGTGGTAACTAAGGTCCAAATTATAAACAGTTGGTTCATTTGTCAAGACATGCTAAAAACATGCTGCACTTGCCTGTAATAAAGAATGCTATGTGTGTTAGGTTTTTGGCTGAGCCCTCCAAGCCCACTTACTCAGACAGTAAATAGGTAAGCCATCATGATGAGGGTATTTGGGACCCAAGTATCCTGCGTAATGCTGTTTCCCAGGAAGAGCTAGTCCAATTCCAGGGAAAGATCAGAAGCACGTACGGTCCCCATTTGTTCTGTCACACCCCAGGCTGCAGCACACGGAGCTACCACTCTCAGTTCCTAGGAGCAGTCTCTTGTCTCCAAGCCTTTGCCTGTTCTGTGCTCCATGCTTGAAATGCACCCCACTCCTCCTCACCCCCCTCCTCTTCACCCACTGGTGTCCCTCTGGTGGGCTCCAGAGTCTCCACTTCCTCTTGCAGCCGAAGCACTTACGACACTGAGTTGCAATTTCCTGCTTACTCATCCATTTCCCATGCTAGACTGTGACCTTCCTGAGGACTAAGAAATTATGTTTTTCTCTGTATCCTCAATCCCTACTCAGTGCCTGGCGCACACTAGACATTTCCCAGGTATTCATCAGAACGAGTGATCGAATCCGTGGGTGAGCCTCCTCTGACTACAAACCCAGCAACAAGACCAAGGGTCTCCAGCTTCTCTTCCATCTTATGAGCGCAGAGACTCACTCCGGTTCTGTGGCCCAGAGTTTGGGAAGAGTGAGGAAGAGGAAGAGAGAGGAAGGAAAGAGGATGTGCTTGGGGAGGGGTCAGCATTTGAGGAGTTTTGCTACCGGATGAGCTCGGCAGCACAAATGAGAAGAGGGGACTCCCTTCATAGCAAGTCAGGCACCTCTGGGGTGGTCTGTCTTGGGAAGGAGACGTGAAACAAGGTGGGGGTAGCTGGCCCAGAGCCCTAGGTGCTGTTCTCATGAGACTGTAAACTAAAACAGAACGTGCGTCCACACAAACGCCTGTATGTGAGCGTTCACAGCAGTGCTATTCTTCATAGCCAAAAAGGCGGGAACAACTCAAATGTCCATTCACTGACAGATGGATAAACAAAATGTGCTGGTCCATACAATGGGGTAGTTTTTTCAACCGTAAAAAGGAATGAAATACTGATGCGTGTCACAACATGGATGAATCTTGAAAACATTGTGCTAAGTGAAAAAAGCCAGACACCTGAGACCCCGTGTTCTGTGACTCCATGCGTGTGACCAGCCAGAACAGAGACAGAAGGCAGGTTAGTGGCTGCTCAGAACCGTGGGGGGGTGACACAGTAGGGAGTGATAGCTAACGGGTACAGGATTGCCTTTTGAGGTGATGAAAATGTCTTACAGTTGACTGTGGTGATGGTTGCCTACATCGGTGAATATACTAAAAGCCATTGAACTGTACACTTGAAATGGGGGAATTGTATAATGTATGAATTATGTCACAATAAAGCTGTTAAGAAAAACAAAACATCTAAAACAGAGTATTAACCTAGGCTTGAATCTTTTTTTAATGATTTATTTATTTTTAGAGGGAGGGAGAAAAAAAGGGAGAGAAACATCAATGTGTGGTTGCCTCTCATACTCCCCCTACCAGGGACCTGGCCTGCAACCCAGGCATGTGCCCTAACTGGGAATCAAACTGGTGACCCTTTGGTTTGCAGTTCAGCACTCAATCCACTGAGCCACACCAGCCAGGGCAATTTATTTATTTATTTATCTATCTATTTATTTATCGGTTTGAATGTGGGGTTGGGGGGGAGGGGAGAGAGAGAGAGAGAGAGAGAAACATCAGTTTGTCATTCCACTTATTTATGCATTCATTGGTTGATTTTTGTATGTGCCCTGACCATGGATTGAACCCATAACCTTGGTGTATCGGGGTGATACTCTAACCAGCTGAGCTACCTGTCCCAGGCAACCTGGGCTTTTGAGAACTGTGTACCACCTGGAATGGCATGCTAAAACTGGCATGTCTGAGTTTTCCTGGGCCTGTCGATGTCACTGGATTCTCTCCCACCCCTCCCCCCTCCCACTCACAAAGGCAACCCCTACTCCGCTGCTCTCGAGGGCTCGGGGCAGAGCCGGACTGCAAGAAAAGAATGTGCTGAATATTGATGTGATCAAGTATGCAATTTCACAGTTTTATTTAAATGAAGGGGTTTCGTGTCCACTCTTCCACTAGTAATTAACCAAGGAATAGTATGCAGTATGGTTCTAGAACTGCCTTCATTGCTGAAGAAAATGGAATGATTGTGAATTCCATCCTGAAATGTATGTTTTTTTTTTTAACTCTAAAGTATTATTTGTAATGTGAGCATTTAATAGTTTTTACATGGCTACATGCTGATCATTTTTAAGTTAGCAGACCCTTTAAAAGTAAGTTTAGTGACTTGGTAGGAAATCAAGTTATGTGTATATGTAGAGTTTGTCAAGTTTCTGAACCTTTAACTAAAAACTTTTGCATCATCAGAAAAAGCAGTGAGGTCTGTTCACCCCCTGAAACAAATAAATACTGTATGATTTTTTTTTTCTCTGAATGATCAGAACCACTAAAAGCAGAGAAACGTCATTTGCACTATTTGAGGAATTGTATTTTATTTCCTAGGCAAATACCAAGAGGAGAAAAGATAGTAGAGGCTTGTTGAACTGAGCTGTTTTGCATTTTTAAATTTGCATTTTGTGTTTCAAACTACTTGAAAAGTTTAAGGAGTTTATGTTTTTTTTTCCTAACGAAAGTGTGTGCTCTCACACCCTTTAAATTTGAACTTTTCATATCGAGTTACTGTAGGTCTAATTTTCTTTGAAAAACCCATTCTTCCTGCATCTCCCTTTATTTAGCTCATGAGCGCGCCCTCTTTCCGATTTGTAGCGCTCATGGTGCCGTCCAGGCTGCACCGTGCTGGGAGACCTGTGCACTGGTCGCCTCTCCCTGGGTGCATCGTACAGTCACATTGTGGTGATGGACCTCAGCGGCCCAGCGGAGAGCCTGGAAACAGCTGACTGCTGACTCAGAGGGGGCGAGCAAGCCACCCACGAATCTCATTGCAGCTCGCTGCTGCATCCCTATCCCATAATCCCTTGCTTGGTTTGCTGCAGTCTTTTCAACAGACCCTGAGTGAGAAAAAGATGTCCTGTAAGATAAAGATTGATTGGTTTGAATGCCGAGAGGGGTCTCCCACTTGTTAAGGACCCAGAAACATTCCTGCGGACTTTGCTGAGCTTCCTCTCCTCTCATTTCCTCCATTTTTCTCTTCCTCTGTTCTGTTCATGATCTGGCACATCCCTCCACAGAGCAGAAGATATGCTGGGCTTCTGATGATGGCTGCACCGCATGGTAGGGGATTTTAACCGGTCTCTTTGCATGGTGCTTCCAAACTTAAGATGTTAGCAGAAATGTGCATTGTTCTTTTGGATTCCCGCGGGGCTGCAGCTTGGGAGGGTTTAATGCCTTGCTTCGCTGGTTAGTTTGTCTGCAGAAATGAGTAGGTCCTAAACGTTCCGATTGCTTAGTTTAGTGTTATGCCAGGTGGATAACTGATTTCTCCTGCTCTCTGTTCTGCTCCCCACCCCACCTTTCCTCTCTCGGTAATACTGCATGATCTGTAACTATAAGATAGAGGGAGACTTGCTCTTTGCTTAAACAAAGGCACTGAATTCACAAAAATAGGGAGAAAGTCATGCAAGATTTTATCAAGTTCCTAATGTGATCTGACTAGCTTTTTTTTTATTTTAACGTGTATCTTGCCTTATTTTAAAGAGATTTTTTTTTCTCCAGCATATGTTGGGTACAAAGATGGGGATGCAATATTTCATTTGCACGATTCCTTCCTGGATACCCCAGGGTGGAGGAGAATGTGCGATGGACCCTCCCCCACCCAGTCCTCTATTAGAGAACCCTGGGGTTGAGTGCCACGGTTCCCAGTTACCAATGGAAACCCATCCATTCATAATGCATGACTCGACCTTCTGAATTCCAAGTCCCATTGATGGCCAGCAAAGATGTGGGAGATGATTTGAGTTGTTTTCCTGACATTTTCCCCACTGCCTTTGCAGTAGACTCAAATCTGGGCGGAGTTCAATGGTAGCATTACAGGAAAAAAAAAATCTTTGGATTGGACCTTAGGTTTGCTTCCTGAAGCAGTGGCATTATCTTTGTATAGTAGAAATTTTTCTACAAGTGTGCCCCACCCTGTCATTATTCCTCTTTCGGGGGAGGGGGTGGACAGGAGAGCAAGTCAGAAAGCTATTCATTTTCAACTACAAACTAGGTGGATTTCTGAACGAAAAGATAAGATCATATTTCTGTCTTAGAAAAAGATGGGTTTTAAGCTTTAAGGAACAGATCTAGATTTAGAATGAGGCATTTAAAAAATTATCGGTTCTTCTTTGGCTCAGATCCTATTGTGACAGTTTTATTCCTCCTGCTTGTCAATTGTTAGAGGTTCTTTTTTTATTATTTAAAAGAAATTAGAATATGTAAGGAGAGCCATTTGTTTGCCCAGATTCTTAAACTGATTTGTTAAGTATTAGGATTCCATTCTGCCTGGTGTGAACCTATTTCCTGCTGCCTTTCTCTTCCAGCAGATGCCTCAGCAGCACTAGTCCCAACCCACTGTGATGTTAAGTCACGCACGCCCTCCCGAGCAGGCAGACAAAGCGAAGTTTCCCGTGTGCTGTGGTCTGAGAAAGCAGCTTTCTGTTGCGGAGAGGTCCGCTGTGGCCTTCCCTAAACCTCTCAATATTCCTTTCCAATATTCTCCTAGAAAGACACAAGTGATTTTCGTTGGAAAGGTTGACACATGGCCTAATGTAAAAAGACTCTTTGATAGAATGTGCTGCTCCCAGAAATATGAATGCCACATGTACAATGCACACATTTTTAAAACAGAGAATAAAACCAATATACATTTTCACTGTAGTCATTATTATAATCCTGAGATGACCTTTCTAATATAACAAAAGCTTAAGTGGGTTTTCTTGCATGTGAAATAGAGTAAAAATACTTACTCTTTGTGTCAAAAAGAAATGAAAATGTCCTTCATTTGGATATCCTTAGACATTAATTTCTTCAAACTTAAAACTTTCTTCTCTCTATTAAGTAGGGAAAAACCCTAAATAAGTAGCAATTTTCAAAAATTTAACTAATCTTAATTTTTAGGTCTCCCTTGTGCCTTTTTTCATTACCTCTTTCATACAACTAAGACTTTAACCAAACATTGGTATATATTATTGACATGTATAGAAGAAAGGTCCTTTCAAACTTTTAAAAAAATGCTGCCAAATTATTTACTATTATAGTTTTTTCTTTAAAAAATGTGACCGAATTACTTCTAATTGTGGCACAATTATAGTTTGCACACAACTGTAATTGCTTAAAAATGCCATCTGTGCCCCTTCATTACTTATATAAGGGTTTTAATATCAGAGCAGAATTTGTTCTATAATGGGATTGGCCATTAGGGTTCTCTGGGTATTATGATGTGGGTTGTCTGAATTTGACAAACCCTTCTACATTTTGGAGTTGTATATTAGACCAGATACTGAAGAATAAATGAGGCCAGTATAATTTATTCAGATCACCTCATTGAAGGAAGTATTCACAGCTGCTTTCTGCATATACCAGCCTTTCTGCCCACTTCTTTACCTTCTCTGCCTTTCTGGTCTCCTCAGCCTTCATAAGTGCTGTTTACTCCTCTTGAAAATGCATCTATTTAAGTGAATATTTATTCTCATCAACATCAGCATTAAATAATATGCTTCCTACTAACCAGGGGCAAAAGAGGTTTACTGTGAGCAGGCCTGTCTTTTGAAGTTCCGATGTAGAATAAATTTCTCCTCCCCCTGCTTGTGAACCGCGCCCAACCCCCAGAGCTTAGGGGCCTGGCTCTGCTCTGCCATTTTTGTGTTCCCAGAATATTCAGCCTCTTTGTGGAGTCCCAGAGGAAAGCAAGGTGACGGATGTGGGGAGAGGAGACCCCACTCATCTGGATGGTCCCAGGGTACTGCAGCGTGAACGTCAATTAGCCTGACCACTTAACACTCCATCGTGCAGACTCCTTCTGGAAATCAGAATCCCCAGAGCAAATCTTTAGAACTGACTGCACAGGGTGAAGGCTTTTATGAAGAAAGCAATGGCAAACAGTTATCCATACTAAGGAAGGTAGAGGAAATAGGCATAAAAACAAATTGGGGACTTGGCTTTTAAATCAGCTTCTGCCCTGGCTGGTGTGGCTCAGTGGATTGAGCGCCAGCCTGTGAACCGAAGGGTCGCTGGATTGATTCCCAGTCATGGCATGTGTCCAGATTGCAGGCCAGGTCCCCAGTAGGGGGTGCACGAGAGGCAACCACACATTGATGATTCTCTCCTTCTCTTTCTCCCTCCCTTCCCCTCTCTAAAAAGAAATTTTTAAAAAATCTTAAAAAAATTTTTTTTTAAAATCAACTTCCATGTAAGCAAACCCCAGCAGTCTAGGGAAGCTGTCATGCATTTGACCCTGCAAGTAAGAACCTTTAGAAAGCTTGAGCATGTCCTTGTCTGGAGACAGAAGTTAGAGTACAATAGATACCCTCCCCCGAGAATGTCCCCCCAGCAGAACACACACTCACACATACATGGTTGCATACATACTGTCAGGAAAGATACTGCATCTGGCCTTCTAATTTACAAATGGCCCATTTGGGATAGCAGCTTGATTGAACTGGAAATAGGTCACCCTGTTTTAATTCCACTGAAGATTGTCCTCTTTTATTCTAGTTGGGTCCTCAGCTCCAATGCAATTCCACTGCAGATGAGCACTCACGCATTTAAAAAATTAAAAGTACCTGGTTTCTTTAGTCATGTTTCAACCTGTGGCTTGAGCTCGAGGTACCACCTGTCCTGGCAGGTAAAAGGTGGCCTATTGTGAGCTACAGATAGTCCTAAGGGTTCAAGATTTCCTTTTTAGAACTGCACCAGAAGATTAACTCCTTGAGAAGCTGATTTTAGCATATCCGCACCGCTGTCATCCGCCCAAGAGCGGTACAAAACGTAGCCATATTAGTAAATTCAGCAATGTGGCAACAAAGAGCAGGAGCCACCCAGGAATGCCATAATGTTAAGCAACAGCGTAGAATCTAGTGCCTGGAGGGTGATGTATAGTCAAATATGCTTGCTGCCTCCTACCCACAATCACGTGCTCAAGTTTTATTCTCCAAAGAAATCTTGACCGGTTTCCCAGCCATGTTTCGTAGACCAGCCAGACAAGTTTTCCCCAACTCTCTCCCCTTCTCGTGAAGAGGCCTTTGCAGTGTGGCTGTTCTCATGCATCCTCCCTGCCTGCTCTTCCTCACTGTGGTATCGGCAGTAGGGGTCTGGATGGGTTTCTCCTCTAAATGGCATAATTTGGGGTGGGAAATATGGTCTCAACCACAGAATTGTGGATGCAGGCATTTTTCTTTCATTTCATCTCCTCCTATCAAGTTCTACTTTTCCATTGGGTTGTAATTCTCACCAAGCTGTGGGTCTGAGAAAGTGAGCCAAGAAAAATACCAGGGATGGCGAGAGGAGAGAAGTTTTGGGACAGGAGTTTTCTCTGCCCAGGGACTCAGTGCTGTGATTGTTGCATTGTTTTTACCCGCAAGGAGCTGTGCTGAGGCGGCAAGGCCCCTGTTACAAGGAATTTATGTGGCAACCTTGTTAGACTTTTACTTGCCGTGTGTATTTGTCCTCTACAGTTCTCAATTCCCTTTCCTGCATTTGTGAGTGTGTTAACATATGTTGCTAACTCTTTACCTTCTGAATGATAGCTTGTGTTGCTAAAGCATTAGACTGTCACCTGGGGAGACAGGTACTGTCTGATGTCAAGTAAAAACTTCCCCGTGACTGGTAATGACCTTGCTCTTTATCATGTCATTCAGCAAGTGCCGCTCTTTTCTGCTGCAGGGACTGAGTTCATTCTCATGTTACACTTTCTTTGTTCGGTTCATTCAAAATAGTATGTGTCTACAATGTACCAGGCACAGTTCTAGGAGCTGGGGCTGCTGCAGTGAGTAATCAGACAAGAATCCCTTGAGAATTCTCCATCCTATTGGGATGCAGGGGGAGGTAATATATAAAATAAATACATTACATAGTTGTGTTAGAAAGTGAAGTATGGAGGAAAACAGCAAGGATGGGGTAAGCAAGTCTTTGGGGTTGGGGCAAGTTTCAGTTTTAAATAATGGTCAGCTGGAGAAGGATCCTGAGCAGCGCTGGAGAGGGGGAGTGAGGCCCTCTGCGAGCTGAGGTGCTCTCCGTTTGCCACGGACGAGGAGCCTTGGACAGTGTCCCCACACAGAAGCTCTCGCAGCCTGTTGAAGTCAGCATCATATCCGTGCTGGCTGCTTCTGCAGTTTTAAAATGGCTCTTCCTGCCTTCACTTCTCTGCCATTTCCTTTCATCAGTGTGTCTGGTGCTTGTTTCTCTATCCAAAGCATCTGGGATCCTTCAGAGACAAAGCCCACCCCAGGAGAGTTTTCATGTGCGTCTCTTCAGAAATTGGTTTTGCTGATCTCCTGCAGAACCGTTCTATGTCCTCATCTCCTTCCTGGTCATTCGCTCATTTCTGCTGCATATGTGAGTAAAGAAGGATCTTGGACACTTCAGAAACCAGGATGGGGCAAGAAGTCAGCTGAGAATCTAGATAAGAACGTACTGCTTTTCTAATCAAGGCGATCAGAAACGGCAGTCATGCCCAACACTTCGATTAACGGCTGTCATATATTCTGTGTGTTTTCCTCCAGGCGTATTCAGACTGATGGGAGGCTTCCCATGGTGCTGACTGGTACATTCTGGCTTCCAGTTTTCTGAGCACATTATCCCTTTAGGGGCAGTCAAACTGCTTTCCTCTTGTGGGTATCCGTCATATTCAGGCAGTGATAGTTCCTGGCAGAGCCTCTGTTTGGGGATTTGGAAACCTTTTGTGCTGATCCTGGGAGCCCTAAAAACCCAGATGCCTTCAACAGGTCACTTGTGACAGATCCATAGCACTGCTGTGATTTTAAATCAGTGTGAATGCTCACAAAGATTCTCAGCCCTACAATAATGATCATGAAATTAGAATAAAATGTTTCTATTTCGGCTTTCGAGAATAAAAACGCTGGCTCAGGAAATTCAATTTAGTCAACATAGATCATTAAAACAAATGTCTTTTTCCTTTGCCCCAAATCCAAAGTTCTAAGATTAAAAAAAAGTAAAATCCAATATGATATTTTTCTCTCTGCTTTCTTTAATACTCAGCATGACTGATTATTTCAAATGGCAATATGAAAATTTTCAAAAGTTATTCAAAATAAAATGGTGAACATGTGGTTTTAACTGAGAAGTTTGATATATATATTTTTAAAATGTGGGACACACCCTTGCTCCAGAGCCATGCTGATCTTCTGCATCATTTCAATTTCAGTGTTGCTGAAGTGCGCACTCTGTCATTTTTATGTCTCTCTCTCTCTCACACACACGGTCAAATGTTACACGTGTTTAAGTTTCACGACTTACCAGATAAGGCAGAAAACTTGAAATCTGAGCTTTCCGATGCACTCACTGATTTCGCTGGATGGCCTTGGACAAGTCATTGAACCCCTAAGCTCTGGTTTACTGATCTTACAGACAGGCAAGCCCATCCCTTCCCTCATCTGATGTCACGGGGGTGCGGCTGAAGAAAGGAGCTGATGTGCCAGCACTTCGAGCTCCTGAGAGCTGAGCTCCATTTAATTCAATTAATTCCATTCTCCACTCCTTCTTCAGGGAGACATTCAGTGGAAGTCTAGCAGATAATGTCGGCTAATTAGGTGTGTCACACCTACACTGTTTAACTAACGCAGTGAGTCGTTTGAATGTGACACTCCTGTGTAGCAGGTGCTTTCACAAGGTTCTATCTGTCTATTAATCATGCTCTTTAATGAACTTATCGAGAAGGTACAGCATTGCAAGATGGGTGTGTCCTGTTTGTAACTCCACTCAAATCTGTGTAAATAGAATTTTCTTAATACAAGTTGACAACTTTTTAAAGCTTTGATGATTGGGCGGGGAGAAAGAACTATCATTTATATTTGAAAAAGAGTGTTTCCTTTAGAAAGTACAGAATTGTTGATTCCGGAAGTATAGTTTATTTTCCCGCTTCAAACACAGGTCCCAGGTCACGTTAGCATGCCATACATGAACCAACCTTCCCTAGTACAGCCTTCTTAGAACACAAGTCAAGGGAGGCGTGGTGGCTTAAAGAGGGAAAAGATTGTGGGTTTTAGAGGCATACACACCCCAGTTTGCATTCTGGCACATTTCTGAACAGAACCTCACTTGTTAAAAATCTAACAGAGTGAGAAGAATACTCTGCCTGCCCAGGGTCCTGAAGATTAATTCCTTTTTTTTTTTTTTTGGCTAAAAGCATTTCTATTAGGAATTGAGGGCTGTGGATACCTTAACCAAATATTGAGAAAATTAGGAAGTGAATTTTAGCTCAGCCTTGGTTTGGGATAGAAGCCAGCCATCCTTTGAGGTGGTAAATGGGCTGTGTTTTATGTGGTGACTGCTTCTTCCCTTGTTCTCTTGCAGACGCTCTGCCCTCTTCTCTGTTGCCTTCTATTAAATCTCCATTTCTGGCTAATCCCTCCCTAACTGAACCTCCCCTGAGTGAGCTCCCTTCAAATACCGACTGACATTGCTTAAAATAATAAGGACCAACTCTAGCCTTTGTCCTTCATCCATGACAAATACATTTTAGCATGAAATCTACAGACCTTTAGTTTGGAAGAAAACAGTCTGAACCACATACAAAGTTTTTAATTAAAAGTTCTAATTATTCCTATCCTACATAGTAACAGTACATAGCGGGGGGGGGGAACTTTTTCTCTACACTCTTATGTTCTGTGTCTGGGGCCTGTGAACAAGCTTGACAAAAGACAGATTAGCAGGAGAAAAAGATATAAATTTATGGCTAGTTTATTTTCCCCAAATAAAGTGTGTAAAATTTTATTGAATTTTTTGACTTAGTACTTTTAATTCTATATGCATGGGGCCTCACAGAAAAGTGAAAATCCAAAGAGGTGGTTATACCTGGGAGCGTATATGCTATTCTAACAAAGGGCAAGAAATTGTGGAGAAGTGACTAGATGGGAAAAAGGCTGTTTGCACTCTTAAGAGCAGTGAGTTGTGGGAAAGTGACCAGGAAACATGTGGTAGGTGAGGTTGTTGAGTGAGGTTTGCTATGCAGATTCCTCTCTGTGCCATCTCTGAGTCTTCCCCTCTTCCTAGTGTGGGGGAGTGGGGCGCCTTTACAGATGGGGAATACTAGGGAGGTGGGAGAGGCACAAAGCCTCCCACGTCTGCTGCTTCTCTATTTCTTTCAGGTCAAAATACTTATTCTTATGTGAAAGTGGCATATTTTGGTCCCTTTCAAGTACTGTATAATAGTTGGAAAAACATATTCTATTTTTATCAGACTATTTCATATAGGCTATGAGACTATTTTAATAAGACAGTAAAGATATATTCAAATATAGTCATGGCCGAAGGCATGAACAGGCACAGCTATATAAGTATGCAACCCCTCAGCTGCCGCTGCGTTGGAAGTCAGCAAGCACACCTCTTTGTACAATGCCTCTTCTTCTAATCTGCTTTGTTTGCATGGTGAACCTGTGATCATTTTGTTGATTTGCAAAACAGGCAGCTCACCGTACTTCCTCCAGAGCACGAGGGTTGGCTATGGTCATTTTGAGGTCGCTAACATGGAATTCTACCTGCATTCCTAACACCATGCCCATAGTGAATGAGCCAATGATTGATTTGCACTTACAGACTATTAAATATGTTTCCATTTTGGTTTTTCTGTCTGACAGCAGCAGTGTGCAGGGTCAAAGACAGCTGGCCCCCCATGTCAGTGGTCTAGGATGGCCAGTGAAGCCACCAACATCCCAAGTCCTGTGGTGCGCCAGATTGACAAGCAGTTTCTGATTTGCAGTATATGCCTGGAACGGTACAAAAACCCCAAGGTTCTCCCCTGTCTGCACACTTTCTGCGAGAGGTAAGCCTCCTTTGTGCGCGGGGAAGGGAGCTGCACAGACTGACCTGCTACCAAGGGTTCTTCTCAGAGCTCCAGTTACCATTGGGAGACCATAAGCCTTTTGTGCTTCTGATAGACAGCGAGAAATGTAATCGTGAATTGCCAGTAATTTACTTTCTTTCAAGTAATTACAAATGGGGCAAAAAAAAAAAAATCTAGTAGTTGTTTATTCATTTCCACGGGAGGTGGAGCACTAAACATTTGAAGATTTAAAATTAAAAAAAATTTTTCCCCTTGTTTTTGTGGAACAAATTTTGCCAACCATAGTTCCCTCACAGAGGATCTTTGGTGAGGGACAATTAAAAATCTATCATTTCTTCCCATATAGCAGTCAGGTAAAAATACCTGCATATATGAGGCATCAAAGGACGAGAGCTTCCCTTCCAAAGATACTTCAGAAGACACTAATGACACATTGGAACTTTATGATATTTCAGATGAAGAAAAATTATATATGTAATAATTATAAATGACATTTATAGCACTTTGCTATATATAAAAATATACTTCCTCATTTTTCTTAAATGTTTTTTTCCACTAAGTCACTCATTTATCAGAATACACATTTGTCGCCTTGTTCAATTTCTCACATAATCAGTTAAGCATAAAGATCTTGTTAGTAATTGGCTTATCTGTGGCCTAATTTAAGTATTTCCCTAGTGAGGTTATATATTTTTCTTAAAAAAGAATATGGTAATTATGTTTTATAGCATTTTGTTAAATAGATTTGCTATTATTATTTAATATACATAATTAGAATACTTTGCTTTCTCTTATAGAACAGGAAATTGGTATTTACAAAGGCTTGAAATCAATGCTAATTACATCTGCCATCCAATTTAACATAGATTTGTTAAGTGATCGAGCATGCTTTGAGTTGATTTACTTTGGAAGGTCTCAATTGCAACAGAATAATCACAGTTGGTGGTGATGGATGGAGGGAGAGGTTTATTATTGGCAGTTATGGGTTTTTGTTTGTTTGCTTTGCTTTCTTTGTTGTGACTTGTTTTGTGTGTATGTGTGGATATAGGGTTTTTGTGTGTTTTAGTGGCGGTATGTGGAACACCGATACTTTTTTTTTAGTCATTTTATACTTGGGCTTATGTACTTTGTAATTCATATTCCAGAATGGCTAAATGGAGAGTGATCTCTCCCCCTGTCCCCACTCAATAGGTGTGACTAAAACACGAACATCAGCTAATTGTCCGTGCACCCCTGGGTTCCTGTGCCGAGAGCATCATTTGATTGGCAGCAGTTGCCATTGTCCGGGGCTCTTTATGTACAGTGCTGAGAGTCTCCCAGTTTAGCTTGGCAGAGCTGCCCCATTCCTGGTGTTCAATGCCCAGTTGGTCTGCTGTCTGGGTCCCATTTCCTTGTCCCTGACAGGGGAGAGGCAACATTCTGGCCTGCCCTGAGTCTGCCTCCTGCCCCCTCACTTACGTTTAGCCCAATCCATCTATGTGAGATAGAGGTGCTTTTCATGGGAACAGGCAGAAGACACAGCTTGGGGGACAGTCATGGGCTGGATTGGGGACATGCTGAGTTTTAGAACTAAACCTGTGTGACATCTAAGGGGAAATGTTAAGAAGGCAGATGGTGTACAGACTTGGGGCTCAGAGGAGACGTCTGTGGGAAAAAATGTAAACATGGCAGAGTTGTGCTTTAGGCAGGCACGTGGATATAATGTCCTGGGGAGAAAAGAGTTCTTACAGTGGGGCCTGGATTAACTCCAAACTGTACTGACTCAGTAGAAAAAATAGAGCAGACAGGAGACCCAGCTGAGTGTGGTGTCATACGCCAAGGGAAGACGAAGTTTCAGAGGAAGGGAGGCGGGTGAAGCATAGTGGTCGAGTTTGATGAATGCTGCGAAGTCTAATAAGATAGGATTAAATGATGTTTATGGGATTTAGAAGTCATTAGCTACTTCTGTGACATAAGGAAGGTCAATTAACTTCTTGTTGTTGGTTTCCTCATCAGCAAAATAGGTGAACCATTGGTATTTGAATTCTGTTTTGCCAAGAAACTAGAAAACATTGTATAATGAAGTTATTCAGAGTTTAGATTCTGGCACCAAATTGCCTTGGTTCAAATTCCTACTCTCCCCCAGCCACCTACATCCTGTGGGCAAGTAACTTAGCCTCTCTCTGCCTGCATTTTGTCCTACATGTAGAGGCTGTGTAAGAGTACCTACTTCACTGGGTTGTTGGAAGTACTTTGAGTTTAGTGGTCAGTATATACAATATGTTGGTCATTATTAGCAATACATTTCATTAATTAAATGAACTAAGCTGATGCCCGTTGAGCAGAGCCAAGGAAAGATCATGTTGGTGTGACTCAGGGTCCCCTTCCTACTTCAAACAAAGCACTTTCACTTAGGTGTGTTTTTAACAGCAGAGATCTGCTTATGACTTTGTACATCAAAACATTTCCAAAAATAGTGTGATGTGTTTCTTTCCTCTGTGAAAGGCCACAAGTTCATGAACACCAGACTAGATATTCCAGACCAATGCTTCTCAGCCTTGATGTGACTATAAATTGCCTGAGATCTGGTGCATTAGGCCCTGGAGAGAGACCTCAGAGTTTGCATTTCTGCCAAGCTTCCTGGTGAGGCCAAGGCTGCCTGTCCACAGACCACACTTGTGTGTGTGTGTGTGTGTGTGTGTGTGTGATAAGGCTCTAGAAAACACTACCAAAGTCAGTGGCATCACTCTTTCCTTCAATAGGGCCAGTGTGAGTATAGGTTACCCCTTGGTTTCTGAAATGTTCTTTTCCTAGTAAAGGAAGGTACAAAGGCAGTTTCTGCAAAGTGACCTGGGTACTTGCTGAGAACATGTGGGATACCTGCGAGAAGTGGCGGTTCTGTTCCCTGAGCCCCCCTGTGCTGACAGCTCCCCCGGCTTCTGCTTCTGCCTCTGCCACAGGTGCCTGCAGAATTATATTCCTGCCCACAGTTTAACCCTCTCCTGCCCAGTGTGCCGCCAGACCTCCATCCTGCCCGAGAAGGGGGTGGCCGCACTCCAGAACAACTTCTTCATCACGAACCTGATGGACGTGCTGCAGCGAACGCCAGGCAGCAACGTTGAGGAGTCCTCCATCCTGGAGACAGTCACCGCGGTGGCTGCAGGAAAGCCCCTCTCTTGCCCAAACCACGATGGGAACGTAAGTCACTGCCCAGCAGCGCGACTGCTCGATTGGGGTTGGCTTTGGGCACTCATGGGCCCTACGTGCAGACAGAACTCCACCTGGAACAGGAGGAATTCCAAAAGATTTTCCCAGCCCTGAGACTGTTTTGCCTGCTTACTTTCTCTGACCCAATTTATTTAGGTAATAAAGTCCATCTTCGTTGTGTTTGCTGAGCACAGATTATTGGTTTCCCCAGGAGAGCAAGCCTGTCACCCTTTGCATGCTAAGCATATGTTGACCCGCATAAATATCTGTGTAATAAATTATGGATAAAGATTTAATAATAGATAAGTTCTACAAATTGAGGCTGTTTATAAAAATGTGAATTACAGTTCCTTATTTTTCTTGTGAGGAAAATTTTTCTCATGCTCCTTTAGACACTATTTTTTAGCAATAAATAGAATTTGAAGATACTTGAGTCCCTGTTAATAGATTGTGAATTTCAAACATATTTTGTGCTACTAGAAAGCACAATACTGTTGCAAACTCAAGGGAACCAGCATGCATCACCAAATAATTGACTCACAATAGCTATGTAACTCAAAGAGGCAGCATTGCGTGGTTGCTAAGAGCACGGGCTTTGGAGCCAGACTGCCTGATTCAGACCCTGCCCTTCAACGTGTCCTCTGTCAGCTCTGGCTAGCTGGTCAGGCTCTCTGTGCCTCAATTCCTCATTTACAAAAAGGAAGTAATAACAATATTTACCATGTAGGATAATTTGGGAGAATTAAATGTTTAAGTCCTTTAAAGTATGTAGTAAACTCTTGACAAATGTTAGCCGTTAAAATTACTTCTAATGAATAACTTTAGTCCCCTTTTTTAATATGACCACTTCAGAAGTGTTTGAAACTACTTATAATATAAGGCTCAAGTATAATAAAACCACTTAAGCAACAAGAGATTGTTTGAGCAAAGCAATTACAAGGCATAACTGGTATTTATATATCTTATCGCAGACCACTCTCTGTGCTCACTGTGCTACATACAGCCTCACTGGCCTAGAACTTGCCAAGTGGTCTCCCACCTCCGGCCTGGCTGGTCGCTGTTCCTTATGCCTGGAATGCTCTTTGCTCTCTTTCGATGTGGCTATAGCTCATTCCTATCCTTCAAGTTTCTCCTACACAGAGCAGTCTTCTCTCACTCTGAGATGCCACTTCCATCACCTAGGGATGCGCATCACATCACTTCCTGGTTCCCTTCACAGCGTCCACCATGCCCTGCATCCTTCATCTGTGTAGTTGCTGACTTACTGATCTTCTAGCTTTCCTTTTGGAAAGGGAGCTCCAGGAGGGCATGTTTCCATTTATACCTCTAGCTCTAAGCACAGTGTCTCACATTCATAGACCTATGGAAAGCATCAGAGACAACCAGATGAAAACGGGCAGATGCTATGTATTCCAAACTTGTTGTAACAAGGAGTCAGCCACCATTGCTTGCATTTGGGCAGAGCATGGAGTGAGCATGCTCAATAGTGGAGAAAAGAGAAGGCTTCAGGTGTGCCCTGATGTGAGGCTATTGACACAAGGAAGCTGGAGGTGGGATAAGTAGAAGGGGACAGCTATGTGATTGGTTAGAGGTACATATTTGCCTTCCTCTGATTGGTCCTAGGTTGGGAGCAGAGACAAAAATTAGGGAAGCTATCAGTAATCCAGTGCTAGCCATTTCAGACCAGTTGCTACCAAATATATTGTTTAGCTCTTTGGACTGTTACTAGAGATAGTAATCAATCTGACTTCCTACAAATCTGACTTACAGCAGGTGACTTCCTGGACCGTGTATTATAGACATGGAGTCGGTTTCCTGGGCAGGTTGTCGGCCAGAGTTCTGTTTTTATATATGGTCTGGCCGAAGTCCATTTGTAGAGTTAGTCAGTACCTATCTGTACTGATTGAATGTGCCGGACACTGTGCTTGGTTTCTTACACACCACTTTGCAAAGGAGGCATTAGTCACCTTCATTTTATAGGTGAAGACACAGACTGGGACAGTTTAAGTCACAAATCTAAGTGACACGTCATAACACTAGACCCAGAGGAAAGAGTACCCTGAGCTTTTTGGGAACCAAAAATAAGGGAGACATCATAGATTACCTATCTTTATTTAAATGAAAGCACATCAGGCTATCAAAAACTAGGTCTTCTGCACATCACACTCCAAGGGAGAGTTGCCATGTAAGTTTTGTCAAAGGAACTTTAAATGGTGCCTTCAAAAGCAGTTTCAGTATTCTTATGACCATTTCTCACACTGGCACTTAGTAAAAGCTGAGGCTGTCTCCTCCGGAGCTCATGTTCTAAATACTGGTCTGGGAGGGCATTTCTCTCAAGCATGAGTCCCCTTAATGTGTCATCCAGGCACATAGCTCTCTGGAGGGCAGACTTGGCAGGGGAATAAAGTTTTAGAGGCATTAGGGGACCTACTGTAGACCCTAGTCTACGTTTGGGGTGAAAGAGCCATCTTTTAGAATGAGAAATAATAATAACAAAAAGATTACATCAGTAAGTAAAGGCGAGAGTGTTGTGGAATTCAGGAAAGAGCTTGTAGCTCAGTGCAGGTAGAGACTGGAGGCGGGGCTGTGGGGCGGGACCACAGGCGGCTGGAGAACACTGGATGAGCCGGGGAGAAAGATGGGGAGAAGCGGTGACGGAGCTGTGCATGTCACTGAGAAGATGTTTGACCTGAGTTTCATTAGCAGTGGGGAAGCATTAAAGCCTTTAAACAGGACATGAGTATTTCAGTGGCATTATGGAGGGATGGAGTAGCAGAGACCAGAGGCTGTGACACCGATTCTGAATTCACTGAGTTGTTCAAAGGAGTAGAACAAGAATAGCGTCAATGGGCATGGAAAAGAAAAGATGACTTTCAGAGAAAAGAATGCTCTTTCAATTGAGAATCTGCCTCCTCAGGATAAAAAGGCATATGCTAAAATCTGTTCGACTAAGCTATTAAGATTGTGAGAATTTAAGCAGTTAGAATTGGTCATATACTAAAAATATCACTATATTTTCTGATTGTGTAAACCAAGACTGCACCACTACAAACTCACGTGACATTAGTAACATGTTATAGAAGAAATTCAAATCCTTTAAAAAAGCTTATAACTATTTAATCAAAGAAAAAAATGGGAAAATTAGAAAACAAAATATTGAAAGTGGAAGCCTTATCTATTAAATGTATAAGGTAAAGTCAAATCTATACTCCGGAAATTTATAGGTTTAGGTATTTTCCTTTACTGAAAAAGAGTTCAATTCAGAAAGTTAGGGAAAACAAAGTAAACATATGGGACAAAAGAAAAAATATTAAACTTACACAATTTAAAAATAATGGGACCATTGAGTAGAATAAATCTAAAAGCTGAATGTTTTAAACAAATTAATTAAATAATTTGACATCTGATAAAACAGTAAAAGAAAAATATAAATAAATCAGGACTAATAAAGAGATATCACTACAGATAAACAGATTTTAAAAGGAGTAAATCCATTCTATGTGCTAAAGGCTTATAGACTGAAAGTCTTGAATGAAGTGGATGACCCAGAAAATATGAGTAGACTGATAATCTCGAAAGGAAGTGGCAAAAATTAATTTAAAATCCTTCGAACCTATATAAAACAGGTATGATTCACAGTGTGTATAGTTCTGGGTCATAAGATAGAAAACTGCCCAATTCGCCTAAGATATACTCATAACCCTGACACCAAAATCTAGTTAGGCCAAACAAGAAAAAAAGTATTAATCATTCAGTTTATCAAAGTAGCTGTAAAATTCTTAATTAAAATACCCCATCAAATTTTTACAGTATAAGAACACTTAAAAATTAAGAAAAATACGAACATTACAAAGGAAAATGGGCAAAGAACTCAGTAGATTCACAAGGGTTATGTAAAATGGTAAAAACGCTGAGCTTCACAAATAGGCAAATTTCTTCAAGTTGCCACAAGTTTTTAAAAAGATAACAACCGTGCTGATGAGGGCAAGGTGAGATGATCTCCCATCCTGTGGGCCGGAGGGCGAGTTGCTCCTCGGAAAGTTTGTATCAGTTTGACAAGATACAGTGGCAGTTTTACACAACTTCCTATCCTTCACTCCAGGAATTCCGCAAATAGGAAAGTTCTGAGGAAACAGCTAGAGGTGACAATGAAGATTTGAGATGAGAATGTTATTTAAACATTTTATATTGCAGTAGAAATTGGAAATAATCTAAATGTGCAATTTTAGGGAAATGGTTAATTACGGTAAGTCCATATAGATGATTGTTGAGACGTCATTAAAACTGGTGTTTAGAATGACTTTGGTGCCCGGGCATGCGTGTGCTTGTATGTTTTCTGATCAGTAGGACCGCAGCACACGTGTAGTACAGACAGGGGAGCGTGCTCTGGGCAGAGGGACCAAGTGTCTGGAGGAGTAGAGACATGAAGAGCCTGTCACTCCACGATCTCAGGGCTCCAGGAACCAGGAAATGCTGGGTGACTGGCGAGAGGGCGAGAGAGGTAAAAGGTCTTGGAGGACCCTGGATGACCCTTTATGGAACTTGGGTGTGTCCAAAGTCATAGGGAGCTATTAAATGATGTTAGGCATTGAAACGCCCAGGTAAGGTTTGCATTCAGCTCATTTCAAAGTTGCTAGAGATGTGATGGGGGAGGGGAGAGTAGAGTAGAGGGAATGCACCAGGGGCTGGGGGAGAGCACCTGCAAGCCTACCTGGCTAACCCCCGAGGGGGCCTGACCCAGAGCGGCCAGAGCAAGATGGGAGAAGTGGGCCATGTAAGAGGTGATCGGCTGGGAGGACTGGTGGGTGCCTATGTAAACAGCGGTGCAGCCAGCTGAAACAGAGGTTGACTGTTTAAAGTCACTATGAATTTTTATAAAACGGCACTGTCGATCTTAGAGAAACTCCGGAAAGAGAAGTATGTCATTAGTGTCTGAAGGCACATGGAAAACAATTCCTAAAGATGTATTTCCTGGTTGCCACAGGTTTCTAGGTAGAAACTCTGTCAGAGACGCTAATTTCAGCAAAATTTAAGAATCCTTTAGGTCAAAGCTTTACTTTCTACCAGATGCATCAGATCAGATCAGATCACACTAAAAATGAAATCCGTCTAAAGAGTTTGATCCTTCTTAGGGTAAATGAAGCCATTGAAAGTGTGTTTCGAGCACTTTCTCAATGCTGGGTCATTGTGATTCTTTGGAATTGTAAAATTTATAAGCCAGCAAGAGGCCTTGGAAAATTAGCATGTCTGGAATCATTCTATTGTTTCATCATAGACTGTAGTTCACGGCTGCTGCTTTGAAACATGGGTCCTCATTGCACATTCAAGCCAAATGCATTCGATATTACAAATAAATTGCTGCAGTTAATTGTCATGGGTAAATCTTTAAAACATTTCAAGCGTCTGAAGGTTAATAAAACCCAGTAATTAACAATAAAGCAGGATGTTGCTGCCATAAACTGCCTGGTTCTGATTAGCACATGTGGATGAAAGCCTGTCATTTGCTCTAACTGCTGTGGCACAATCTGTCCTCTAATTAAACTGCCTTGGCCGCATTGTCCAAATACAAAGAAAATGGGAATAACAGTCAGTGATTGAAGAGGTTCTTTTCACTTAAAGCAGACACTTGAGCTCATGCCTTGCAGTCCCAGAACGTGAATGATCCTAAACCCTATTTTTGCTTGCTTAGGCCTTGCTAACAAGAATGTTAAGAGGTGCAAAGGGGAGATCCTCAGCAAGAATGCCATGCCAGGATCGAGTCCCCACTTCCAGAAGCCTCAGGGTCGGTTGCAAGGCCCTGACTATGCATTTCAGCAGGTAGTACTGCACATGGTCCTGGTCATCTTCTCTCCCTACTGAACACAGATGGCGACAACCTGTCACCAGCAATAAGCTCCTCCAGGCCTCTGCTCCCCTCCGCCCCCCCGCCCCCCCCTCCCCCGGTGAGATCAAGCACCAGCATCATCTCACTCAAGATGGATGAGCCCAGCTCCGTCTCACTGCTCACACGATGAGCTCTCAGCTGGGGTCAAAGCTGTCGGCACCCAAGCTCAGGCATTTGAGAACTGACTAGCTGTTGGTAATTCAAAATGATTTCAGGGCTTTCGCCTCCCAAGAAACACTTAGAATCGTGAATCAGGGACAATAACCCAGGTTTGCTGCTGTCTCTTCAAGGCAATCACATTTTTCTAATGGAGGTAAAACTCACATAACATAGACTTCACATTTTAACCATTTTAAAGTGTACAATTCAGTGGCTTTTAGTATATTCAAAGGGTTGTGCAAACATCACCACTATCTAATTCCAGAACTTTTTCATTATCCCCAAAAGAATCTCTATATGCATGAAGCAGCCACTCATGTACCCCCCACCCCTACCCCGGGCCCTGGCAAACATCAGTCCGCATTCTGTCTCTGGATTTGCCCATATGGACACTTGATAAAAGTGGAATCTTACATACAATGTGTAGCTCTTTGTGTCTGGCTTCTAGCACTTGTAATAATGTTTCAAGTTTCATCTATATTGTAGCATATATTAGAACTTCATTCTTTTTTTTAAATATATATTTTTTTATTTTTAGAGAGAGGGGAAGGGAGGGAGAGCGAGAGGGAGAGAAACTTCAGTGGGTTGCACCCCATCCAGGTACTGAACCTGCAACCCAGGCATGCGCCCTGACCAGGAATCGAACCGTCATACTTTCACTTTGCAGGATGACACCCAACCAACTGAGCCACACCAGTCAGGGCAGAACTTCACTTGTTTTTACGGCTAGGTAATATTCCTCTGTCTGGATATACTAAAACTTGTTCATTCCTTCATCAGTCGATGGACATTTGTGGTGGTGCCACTTTTTGGCTATTGTGAAGGATGCTGCTAGGAACATTTGTGAACAAGTTTGCGTGTGGACATGCTTTTGGTTCTCTCAGTATATACCTCGGAGTGGAATTCCTGGGTCCTAGGGTAATCACATTTAACTTCTGAGGAACCATTAGCTGTTTTTACAGTGGCTGCACCATTCTACATTCTCACCAACAAAATATGAGACTTCAGATTTTTCCACATTCTCACCAACACTTGTTATTATTATTACTTGTTACTGACTTTCTAAGTCCAGCCATCCTGGTGGGTGTGAAGCTGATCTTGCTTCCCACAGGTTTGCTGAGTTCATTTGTTTGTTCTAATTGTGTGTATGTGTTTAGAATTTTCTGTATATAAAATCATGTCATCCCTGAACAGAGAAAGTTTTACTTCTTCCTTTCCCATTTGCATGCATTGTTATTTATTTCTCTTGCTTTGATGCCCTGGCTAGGACTTCCATTACATTGTTGAATGGAAATGGCAAGAGAATCCTTGTCTTTTTCCTGATCTTAGATATGACATTAGCTGTGGATGTTTTGTGTATGCTCTTTATTAAATTGAGGCAGCTTCCTTCTATTTCTAGTTTGATTTTTTTTTCAATAATGAAAGGGTGTTAGATATTGTCAAGTGCTTCTTCTGCATTAATTGAGAGGATCCTGTGGGTTTTTTCTCTTCATTATATTAGTGTGATGTATTACATATTTTGATTTTTATATGTGAACCACCCTTGGATTCCTGGGATAAATCTCATTTGGTCATGGTATAACTTTTAGTATACTGCTGGATTCAGTTTACTAGTATTTTAGTAGGAATTTTTGCACTTATATACATGAGGGATACTAGTCTATAATTTTCTTTTCTTGTGATGTATTTGGCTTTGGTGTCAGGGTATTACTGGCCTGACAGAATGGGTTAGGAAATGTTACCCCCTCATCATACTTTTATGAAGAATTTGGAAGGATTGGTGTTAATTCCTTGTTTGGTAGAAATCACCACTGAAGCCATCTGGGTCCTGGGTTTTTCTTTGTTGAAAGTTTTTTGAAGATTGATCCGCCTCTTTACTTATGATAGGTCTATTCACATTTTTATCCTTCTTTAGTCACTTTTGACAGTTTTTGGGTTTCTAACAATTTGCCCAGTGCATCTCGGTCAGTTCCTTGGTCTACAACCGTCCACACCACTCTGTTCTCCGTTTTGTTGATCTTTACAAAGAACCGACTTTTGGCTTCATTGTTTATTCTATTGTTTTCCTACTCTCAGTCGTATTTATCTCCACTCTAATCTTTATTTCCTTTCTTCTGGCTCCTTTACATTTAGTTTGTTCTTTTTTCTAGGTCCCTAAGGTAGAACTGAGGTTATTGATCTGAGATCTTTCTTCTTTTTAATGTAGGCATTTACAGCTATAAATGTGGCTCTGAGCGCCATCTCTCATAAGCTTGGTGTGTTGTGTTTTGATTTTTATTCATCTCATAGTGTTTTCATAGTTCCCTTGTGATATCTTCTTTGATTCATTATTTGTTTGTCTGGGGCTTAACACAACACAGATGCATTCCTTTACCGTCAGGGAGTTCAGAAGTCTAAAAGCAAAATGTAGGAGGACCTGTGTTCTTTCTGGAGGCTCCATAGAGACCCCATTTCTGCTTGGTTTAGCTTCTAGAGGCTGCCTGCACCCTCTCAGCTTATGACCTGTCCCTCCGACCACTCCAGTCTCTTGTTTCTGTGGTCTCACCTCCTGCACCGTCTTTGATCCACCCCGCCTGCCTCCTTCAAGGACTCGTGTTTTTACACAGGGCCCAGCTGGCTAACCCAGCATAATCGTCCATCTCAAGAGCCTTAACTTATTCACATCTGCAAGTCCATTTTGCCAAATAAGGTAAACATATTAACAGGTTTCCGGGATTAGGATGTGGACATCTTTGGGGTGCCATTACTCAGGGTACCACACCTGCTTTGCTATGTATTCTTTCCACAAGTCTGCATTTCTGATGGTAATCATTTATATACAGTTGTATACTGTTTGGGCTTCAGTATCTGCCCTGCTCACATGTCCTGGGAGAGACAGTGTGAGCATCACATGACTCCACCGTCCTTGGCCTGACAAGAGTTGATGAATTGCCCATCTATTTTCTGGTGAATGACCTATTGTCCCACTGATTTGCCTTTTACTAGCCAGTGATTCAGTTCTAATGAATTTGGATGAAATCGCACAGGGACCTATAGCCAGCTGATGATAGTTTCTTTATTTTATTTTTTCTCCTTTATATATAGGGACAGGCTTTATATACACTTACTTAGTTATTTTTAATTGAATTTGTTGGGGTAACATTGGATAATAAACTTATATAGGTTTCAGGTGAATGCCATTCTTCTCATAACTTTTTTTGTTTTGCAAAATAGTTATTTTTATAAACTATATTATTCATGTTACTATTTCATGGGCTTCTCATTGCTTGTAATAAATTAATATGTAAACTTTTTCTGTTTCAATGTTAAAGTGAATACTATCTATAGACATAACACATAAACTAAAGCACCTTGCAGTCCTCGATCACTTATGAAGGGTATAAAGGGGTCCTGAGACAGCACAAAGTTTGAGCACTGTAGCCCTACACTGTCCTGCCTCAGTGCAGTGGTCACAGGAAGGCTGGCTTTGTGACCCGAGCTGCAGCTTTGGAGTCGATCCAGCCCTGATCGAGACCTGGCACAGAAGTGTTTACCCTTCCTTTTCTCCTGTGAAACTGGTCATACTGTGGCCGACATCTGGGGAGGCTGGGAGAATTAGATGGCAGAATGCAAGTAAGCCCTCACTCGGTGGCACCGGTCCTGGCATTGTTCTTGTCACCCACAGGTGATGGACTTTTACTGCCAGTCTTGTGAGACCGCCATGTGTCGGGAGTGCACTGAGGGGGAGCACGCAGAGCACCCCACCGTGCCCCTCAAGGACGTGGTGGAGCAGCACAAAGCCTCGCTCCAGGTCCAGCTGGACGCTGTCAACAAAAGGTGCGCACGTCTCCCCCCTGGCTCCCAACCGGTCGCCTGTGCGTCAGGCGTGGCCTTGGGATCTCTTGTCTCTGTGAGATGGTAGGCTCATGTCACCTAGATAAATTCTTTGATCATGGGTCTGTAATCACAAACTAGTGAGTGGAGGGTTGTTCCCTGCCCCTTGGTAAAATTCTCCCTTCTGTCAGGAGTGGTGGCATTTTTGTTTAACTACCTTAGGATGATTATGAATAAAACATCCTTGAGGAAAATGCTCTCAGGTGACCTCTGAAATGTGTGCATGAAATCAGGCATTCTGAAGAGCCTTTCTTACCTGCTATTCTTGATATCCTGAGAGGCCCAGTGGGCCGCCTGTGCCTGGCTCCCCTCTGCTTCAGGGCAGCAAAAGGATACGGGACTGGGACTGCTCCATTTTCCTTATGTCTCGCTACGTCTGGGCTCTTTTTCTGCCATGGCATTGAAGGAACAGAGTAGCTGTGTGATGCATGAGAAAGACCAAAGAGAGGAAATAAGTAGCCAGCTGAAAATCAGTCTCTTCAACAGTTGTAATGAGAAAGGTGTGGTTATTCCATATGAATGGTGAGAACGTGGAAACTTGCAAGAGCTTCCCAGGGAACTCTGAGTTTGGATAAGTTTTTCATGTGATTGAGAAAAAAGATGCAGCTGTATGTTTAAAATAGTGGTTCACAGCCATGGGTAATTATACACCCCTCCCCGCCCCCACCCAAGGGACATTTGTTAATGCCCTGGGACAGTTTCGTGTCACAACTCTGTGTGTGTGTGTGTGCGCGCACACGTGTGCGCGTGTGCGCGGAGGGGCACTAATGGCAGCTGGTAAAGGACAGGATGCTGTTAAACATCTGTAAGGCACCGCATAGTCCCCTGCAACACAGAATTCTCCCTCCAAAAATATTGATAGTGTCAAGATTGAGAAAGCGAGCCTGGTTTAGAGGATGAGGGAAAGATGGGGGTTCAGAGAGCTTCAAGGCTTTGCCCCATGATTCAAAGCAGATGACCGAGGTCGACTGAAGGAGACACGGATCCTCAAAGCCTCTTCTCTTGAAGGCTGAAGTTACGTCTCATACCTTTTGTTCTTCAGTTATTCCATCTTAAAGATGATGAGAGGCACATACAGAGCTTTTTTTCCTTCAGAGAATAGTGTTTAGATAGTTTTTTTTTTTTTTTTTTTTTACTATTTCTAAGTTGATGTTAAATAACAATGATCTTTAACAACTGTCCTCAGGCTCCCAGAAATAGATTCTGCTCTCCAGTTCATCTCAGAAATCATTCATCAGTTGACCAACCAGAAGGCCAGCATCGTGGACGACATCCACGCCACCTTCGATGAGCTCCAGAAGACTTTAAACGTGCGCAAGAGTGTGCTGCTCATGGAACTGGAGGTCAACTACGGCCTCAAACACAAAGTAAGGCTCGGCTGTGCTCACGGGTATCCCGGGAGAGACCCGACGTCTGGGGCACGGCGTGGTCCTTGCTTACCCTGTTCCAATGGCAGCAAAGGGGCCTCAGACGGGCCCTTAAGTGTTACTGCTGTACAGTAAGCAGGAGTTTTCACTTAGTGGCATGTCCAGCTTTTTTTTTTTTCCTTCCTATTTTCAGCAAAACTCTCATTCTGTGACCTTAAGTCCCCATTTATACTTTGACACAAGGCAAGGTTGAATATAAAGGAATGCTTTCAGGATTCAGCATTAAACTGGATTGTTTTCCTTCCTTAATAATAATGTCTAATAGTGTGTTAATTGCTCTCTAACCCGCACCAACCTGTTAGTCAGCTTCTAAGTGAGCCATGACTGCAGGCTTTGTTTGGCTTTGCATGGCTGATCTCAAAAGCAGGGATGAAAAGCTTCTGAGGTTCAAGTGTGGAAGAGTTTTCATTCCTCTGGTTTCTGTTCCTTTAAGAGGTGACAGGGGAACTTTGGACATTAAGGGAACATACTGAATAATGAATATTTCAGATGTCAAGCACACACATTGTTTGCCAAGCTCTCGGTGGCAAGGTTTCTGCTCCATGCTATCAAAAACACATGACCCAAGAAGTATGTGTGTGGGAGAAACAGGGCGAGGCGGAAGGGAGAGAAGGTAATGGGAATGCAGTGTGGGATGATGCATTAGAACTGGGTTCACTAGTGAAATTAAACATCCCTTGCCCAGAGCCACCGGCGTGGGCAGGTACAGAACCGGTTCCGGCCCACCCACGGAAGGCACTGCCCCTGTGCGCGCTCCACTCCAGTGCTGCAGGAGGCACTCACTCCGGTGCCTTTTTCCTGCAGGTCCTCCAGTCGCAGCTGGATACTCTGCTCGAGGGGCAGGAGAATATTAAGAGCTGCAGCAACTTCACCGCGCAAGCCCTTAACCATGGCACGGAAACGGAGGTGCTGCTGGTGAAGAAGCAGATGAGCGAGAAGCTGAACGAACTGGCCGACCAGGACTTCCCTCTGCACCCGCGGGAGAACGACCAGCTGGATTTCATCGTGGAGACCGAAGGGCTCAAGAAGTCCATCCACAACCTCGGGACGATCTTAACCACCAACGCTGTCGCCTCCGAGACGGTGGCCACGGGCGAGGGGTTGCGGCAGACCATCATTGGGCAGCCCATGTCCGTTACCATAACAACCAAGGACAAAGACGGGGAGCTCTGCAAAACTGGCAATGCCTACATCACCGCGGAGCTGAGCACGCCCGACGGCAGCGTGGCAGACGGAGAAATCCTGGACAACAAAAACGGCACGTACGAGTTTTTGTACACGGTGCAGAAGGAAGGGGACTTCACCCTCTCCCTGAGACTCTACGACCAGCACATCCGAGGCAGCCCGTTTAAGCTGAAAGTGATCAGGTCGGCTGACGTGTCACCCACCACCGAGGGCGTGAAGAGGCGTGTGAAATCCCCGGGAAGCGGTCACGTTAAGCAAAAAGCTGTGAAAAGACCCGCAAGCATGTACAGCACTGGAAAAAGAAAAGAGAATCCCATTGAGGACGATTTGATCTTTCGAGTGGGTAAGGAGTCGGCTCTTCGCCTGCAGGCTGAGGGATGCTTTGGTTGAGGGCTAACCGGGGGAACTGTTGGAAACGGGAGCATTGCAGGTCAGAACTTCTACCTGAAAGGGTTGGGACGTACTGGTATGTTTTATTAGGTGAGCTTATGCGGTCTTGTTCTCTGGAGATACTGTGATTTATTTCCCCCCTCCTTTTTCCTCCTCGTTCCCCCCTCCTTCCTTCCCTTCCTCTTTCTCCTTTCTAACACAAGGCTGCATATTCATTGTGGAAAATTATAAACTGAACATAAGCAGGAAGAGAATTAGAACTATCACAGCACTCATAATCTGGAAATTTTAGAGGAATGTTGGCAACCTTTTACCTCCCTGTGGGAACAAATGCCTTCGGAGTAGTACAGACTAACCCAGGGAAGGCGGGGAGATCATTCTATCAGATAACCTTCAGTTTCTCTGAAATCTGCCAGCTCCCCCTGTGGCGTGGGCAGAGGGTCTGATGCCTCCTTGTCACTGCTTCTGCACTACTGTAAGGGCTGGGGGTGGGGCAGTGGTGCGTTGCAAGTTGGGGTCACCTCCAGTGTGTTGGCCGCAGAGCAGCCCCCCAGTGGGAGGGAGGGTGGAAACCTGGAGATGGAATGGGGTTGGGGCGGAGGCAGAAGGTTCCAGAGAGAGCCGAGGGGTTGGGGTATGCAAACAGCCCGTCCCTTTTCTGATCCAGTGCTTGTGTTTTTTGTTTTGTTTTGTTTTTTGAATAGCAAAACAAACACTTATTGAGATTAATGTTTTTTTAATACAAAACCAAAATTTATTGAATCAAATGTTAGTTTTAGGTGTTTATTTTCTCAGTAAAAAACAAGCTAGGTGTAAACAAATGATCTGATAATTCTTAAGGAAAAAAGAGTCTTTAGTTACTGCTTCCAAAAGCAAACTCAGTCTGCTTCTCTTTCTGCCCCTCCAGTAGTCCCTTATCAGTAGTCCCTTATCGCAGAACCTCTGAAAGGCCGCTGCCCCGAGTATTAACTGACACATGTAGAAAAACAGTTCTATGGTTCAAGCATATTGGGGGAAAGCTTGGCTTAAGTGAAGGAAATAGATTTTTTTTAACTGCAGAACCTTTAGAATTTGCTGATGTGCACTTTAAGTTTGCCAGGCAGGGGAGGGATAACAGGCAGCACTTCCAAACTTTTCTGACCATAGAGGGGAGATAACTCCTCAGCACATTCCTGGGCAAAGCTGCTGCCTGCTAACACGTGAGCCTGAGTCTTGGTAAAGACCGTGACGTGAGATGTCCGTTGTCTGCTCAGAGCGTGGAGGCCTGGTACAGTCGCTGGCCATTTGCACACTGTGGATGCAGAAATTGTCGAGCCACCCACCAGAGCAGAGAGGGCGAGCTGGGGTGGGCGAAGGATTGGGAGCCTCCCAGGGCTGCCACACCAGTTCTGCCACTTGAAACTCGGGCAGGTCTCTCAGCTTCCCTGGGCTTCAGTTTCCATGTTCATCCAGTGAAAAGACAAATATCTGCTTCTGAGAACTGTTCTCAGCTCCAAGGGT
The DNA here is from genome assembly GCA_004024845.1 of Tonatia bakeri. Classification (NCBI taxonomy): domain Eukaryota; kingdom Metazoa; phylum Chordata; class Mammalia; order Chiroptera; family Phyllostomidae; genus Tonatia; species Tonatia bakeri. The sequence goes on along the minus strand of PVIA01003643.1, from coordinate 25,427 downwards.
AACGCCCAGCACGTAGGAGGAGCTAAATAAATGAAAAGTATTGTTTTTGCATGTGCAATTAAGGTTGTTAGATTTTTCCTACTATCTTCTCAAACAACTCGCTGCTGCCCACCAATCTCCGGCATTAAGAACAAACTCAGTCTCCAATTCAGAAACCCCCACCCCAAGCCAAGGACCCCAGTCTACTTGCCCGGGTGGTGCACACAGTAGAGAAAGGTTCAGACCTGAGTCTGACTGTGGCCCTGATTCTCTTTGCCCGCTGGGCAACTGACTTACCCTTTCTTAACATGGTTTCTTCCTCTGTAAAACAAAGGAATGAAGTATTACCAACTCCCAAGGTTGTGCAGTTGAAAGAGAGAATTCTTGTAATGTGGTTGGCACTTACCTGTGTAAAGCAAGTGCTCAGTTCCTGGTAGCTATTATTTTACTATTGTTACTATCAATCATCATTATCGCCTCCTGTGACTCTCACCTGAGTAAAGAGACATTTCTATTAGGGGTATTTTCTCTCCAACTATATTGACTTTGGATCCCCAGCTCCCACCCTAGGGAGCAGGGTATCTGCTCTGTCCCCTCCCACCCATTGAAAAATGCAGCATTTAGTGATTCGTGACCCTGGTGGGCAGGTGTGTAAATGTTCAAACATTTGTAAAGTGCTTATAACAGTGCCTGGCAAGCAGCACTGTGTCTGCATTTATTAAGGAAGTGAAGATTCTGTCTCAGTTTGTTCAGGCTGCCACAGACTAGGTGGCTTAAACAACAAAATGCATTTTCTCACATTTCTGGAGGATGAAAGTCCAAGATCAAGGTGGCGGCAGGGTTGGTTTCTTCTGAGGCCTCTCTCCCTGGCTTGCAGGTGGCAGCCTTCTTGCTGCCTTGCGCTGCCATGGCTGTCCTCCTGTGCACGGGCACCCCTGATGCTTCCTGTTCTTCTTACAATACGGACACCAATCACATTGGATTAGGGCCTCACCCTCCTAGCCTCATTTTAAGTTAATCCACTCTTTAAAGATCTTATCTCCAGATACAGTTATTTTATGTGGTACAACTGGAACTTCAACATGTGAATTTTGCAGAGGACACAGTCAGCCAACAGCCGGTGCTAAGCACCCCAGGTATGAAGGGGCAGAAAGGAAAGCAGGTTCTACTGGCCTGTTCTTCTCTAACTTTATGTTCTAATCCAGAGTCTAGTTGAAAGAAGCCAGTCACTATGCAATAATATAACTTGAAAACATTTCTGGAGTCCTTAGTGCCTGCTGGGTACTATGCTAGGTGATGGGAATATAGAGATGAGAGAAATGAAGTCTCCTCCTCAAGGAGTTTGGGGTGACATATGTATGGCCAATCAACTCTAAGATTGTGGATTAGGTGATGGAAAGCTACAGAAATGAGGAGGAACTTAAATGGGACATGAATGATGAATACGACTTCTCCAAGTTGACAGGTGGAAATGGCATCCCAGGTAGAGGGACCAGTGTAAAGGGCAAAGGCAAGGTAAAGAGGCATGAAGACGGTTGGTGTTTTAGGGGAACACATGCGTGAGAAGATGTAGGTGGGCCAAAGGGCAGAGGGGTGGAACGTGATGGGGACGCTGGCAGGACATGAGGCCAGACAAGTCATTGCTGGAGCCCCAGCTCCTAGAGCGTCTGTGAGCTTTCACGAGGGCACCTTCATCCATGAAGCCCTTTCCCAGTTGTATTCTTCCCTCAGTACCACTTTCTCTTGTATAAGACGCAGTAATTATTATTATTTATGCCTGGGGCTTATTTCCCAACAAGATTATAAATTACTTCAGGGTAGGGATGATGTCTTTAATCATTTCTAATCTTCAACAATACCCAGAAGGCTCTTTTGCATAAGTTCATGGCCCATTTGAAATGGGATCAAGTCATGACCTACTGCATGATTTCACTCCTCGCTCACCACGCTCTTCATGCTCACCCAGTTTCGAGGCCCAGGGGCACCCAGACCAGGCAACAATGCACTAAACTCATGAGCAACCATTCATCTGCCTATGGCTCTGATAGGCACCGTCAGACAGTGCTGGCCTTTTAAGAATTAGCCTTCTCAACATGTATACCATTGGCTACCAGTGGGTAGAGCTTATATCAATAATTAGAAGAGTGCAGCTTTCTTTGTCAGTTACTTTGGTTTAGAACTTTGTTTTTGTGTACAGTCAGGCTCTTAGGTGCATGATACTAGAACACTCGTGATTGAAACAGTCCTTCTGTGCATGAGTTAAAGCCTGCCACATGTAATCCACAATTCACTGAAACTCAGCTACCTGTCTGAGGTGGCAACCGTGATTCTGCTGGTGTGGCACTGACCTTGTGTTTAAAGATACATAGTCTCATAATACATGGGTTAGGAGTTCATTCAACAACCCTAAATGACATGTGTTAATGTTGTGTATTCATGAAAGTGAACTGTCACTTTCTGAGTGATAAAAAGATTTTTGGGGGTAAATTTGACTAAAATTTTCACCTTTCTCACCAATTATCCTGCCCCAGGTTAGATGTGACTTTGCCATTTGAGCACCAGCTCTGTGCCAGACCCTGTGCCGGGTTAGCGTGTAAAGAAAGGAAGGAGATTTTAAATTTGACCTAGAGGAGGCCACAGTCTAGGAGGAGACAGACATGGGAAAAACATCCCTTCAGTCTGAATCAAGGCGCAGGAGCTAGGGTGAGGTGGAGGAGGAGCCAGACAGGCAATGGGGCGTTGGGGAACATTCCTGGAGTTGAGCAACACCTAACCCTAAGCTGGCTTTGAAAGAGAGTCCGTCTGATGGAAGGAAGAAGAGGGTGGTGTTAGATGAAAGGTGAGCAGGTACAAAGACAGGAAGGTGAGTGAGACACAGAGCTGTTCAAGGAACTGTAAATAATTCCATCATCCTGAGGCATCCAATGAAGTGAGACGCAGAGCGGAGGCTGCATTTCCTTGATTAGGAGCTGGGACTATGTTCTGTATACCTGTGTTTCTCAAAGTGCAGTCCATAAACCACTTGAATCCCTTGGGCTGCTTGGTAAAAATGCTGTGTTTACAGAATCAAGATCCCTGGGGGAAGGGCGGGGAATCTGCATTCTGTAAGCTCCAGTGAAGCTTGTACTCACTGAGGTTTGAGAACCACAGCTAGGTCGGTGATAGGGAAGCATTGAACCGTGTGAGTAGTGACTTACTGAGATAGTATTTATCTCCAGAGAGCCTGAGGGCATTACAGAGGACCTGTTGGAAAGGTCTCTGGGAAGCAGGGAGCTGCTTTCTGCTTCAGCAGTCGCATGAGCCGGAATTAAGGGTGATGCTATGGCGTGGGGAGGAAGGAGCAGATTTGTAAGAGGCTTAGGAGCAAGAGAGCAAGACTTGGTGACCAAATCCGGCTTCCAGCTGTTTGACCTGAGTGCCAGAGGGATGTGAGGCCTCAGAGTGAATGACGAGTGAGGCTGTGGACGCTGAGCGAGACACCCCGAGTCCTAGCCCCGGCACTGCCACTTTCTTACCTGTACACTCTTGGGTAAGTTACTTAGCCTCTCAGTGCCTCAGTTTCCTCCATAAAAAGGGGATTTAAAAAAATCCCCTACCTAATAGGGGTTTGAGGATTAAATGAATTAATACACGAAAGAGCTTAGAATAGTAAGCTCTAATTTGAATAATATTCAATACGCTTTAGAGAAGCAACATAGGTAATACTAGTTAACATATTCGTAGTGGTAGCATAGAAGTAACAGTTAATTAACCTAAGTAGTTAAGAACACGCTAAGAGCACGAAAACCCAATCGCCTGATTCGAATCCCAGCCTGCTATTCATTAGCTGTATGATTTAGAGAAAACTAACCTCTCTGTGTTCATTCGTAAGGTGGGGGTGATCTTCATACACATGTCACTTGGTGAGGATGAAAATAATACATGTGGAGCCTTAGAACAGTGCAGGCACATAATAAGGACTCCATAAATGTGACCGTCATTGTCATTATCAACCAAGGTGAGGAAAGTAAGAGGAAGAAAAGTGTGTTTCAGTTTAATCGTCCAGGTTGAAGTGTCCGTAGACAGTTTGGGTGTGGGTTTGGAGCTCAGCACAGAAGTCAGGGCTAGACATCAGTTTGGAATTGAAGTGCACAGAGAAGTTATATTAAAGCATGAGTTCCGGTGAGATGACAAAGATAGGCCTTGTGGTTCTGGGAGGAACGGCAGGGGCTGGAAGTGCGCGGCAGGAACAGGCCTCCTTTGGGCCAGGCATTGTGCAGTCCACATCCACATGTCCTCTCACTTAAAATCTTTAGCAAGCACACTCTACTTTCAGTTCCCGGTGTCCCTCCAGTGTCATACTCCCACTATAGCGTAATTTGTGGTGTGCTGGAGTCAGCCTATACTGGTTCTCAAGCCACCTCTCAGCTCTGCTCAGTGACTTCATGTTGGCAGCCTGCCATCAGCCAAGAGGGGGCATTTACATCTATAAACCGGCAAGCGTTGCAGATCAGAGCTCCTCTCCCAGCCCCTGGCCCTTGATGGCCGAATTTCCAGGACAACGTATAATTTATTCTTACTGTGGAAGCCACGGAGGCTCAGAGAGCTGGGGCAGGAGCCCGAGCCGTTTGGGAGGCTGACAGAACCCAAGCTGCCTGTGGCTCTCACGCCTGTGCCTTTTTAATTGCACTGTGATTCCTCTTCACCTAAAATGTCCTTTAACTACTGTGGTTTTCCAAAGTTGAGGTACTTGATACCTCCTGCCTCTGAAAACTTAATGATGTGCCCACAGTGAATGAGTCATCATGTTTCTCTAATATTGTATTGCAGAACAGTCCTGAATGAGTTGAGGGAAGTAGCTTAGAGCATCTGTTGACAGTGATTCCTTGAAACCCAGGGATTAGTTTTCCCTAGTGAGCTGGTTTTGTCAGCTGCTAAAGCAAGTCGCTGAACAAAAGGGAAGCCAGAAGACGTGGGAGGGAGTGAAAGAATTACAGTTGAATTGTTTCAAACTATGTAATTAATATACCATACCTTAGTGAGGCCATAGAAGTGTGGAAAGAACCACTCATTTGTACTGTAGAGCAATGTGAGTTCTTTTAATATAAAATGGGTGTGTAAAGTCACTCAGCATGAGTTCAGAGGCTTTGCAGGAAGATAGGATCTTTTATGCCTCTCTCGCCTGCCTCACCTCTGCAAACCACCACCTTCCCTCCCTAGAATCTCAGAGGAAGGAGATCATACTAGTTTGACATATGAGGTCATTACAGGCACCCTGCCCTCACCCACCTTGAGCATTCACCCTTGGGATCTGTTCGTGCATGTCAAGTGGAAAAAGATGCCACTGATACTTACTGAGCACTAGGTGGGCACCGTGCTGTGTGAGAGGGGATGGTGGGTACTCCTACCCCTTGGGGAGCTCACAGGTCAGTGAGGGAGATGGGACTGTTCCACAGTTGAAATACTGTGTGATAGGGGATGGAATTTTATAAAGGACTTCATGGAGAAAGCATGATCTTTGTGAGCCCAAATGGTAATTATCCTCATCTCAGAAAACTGGTGTTCTCAAGTCCAAATAGAAAGAAACACTGTGAGTATCAGAAAAAAAGGGTGGGTATGTAAACCTCCTAGTCTCCTGGTCAGGAGAACCTGGGTTTTAGTCCTCCATCTGTCTCTACCACTTTTGCGATGTGTCCAGCTCCAATTTTGCCTCCATAACATGGACCGATGGGCACTGTTTATCATATTAATTCGCGGGGATATTGAAAGGCGTGCATGGGAGAAAGTATATGAAAGTGCTGTAAGTACTAAGAAACCTTTCATTTTCCCACGACGTAATGTGGGTTGTAATTCATTCAGATAGTAATAGCTCATTCAGGCATTTGCTCACTCAGCAAACACGATGAAGCACCGACTCGATGGTCCTGTGTGAGACCTTCTGTTGGGCTGGCTTTCATCTTCTTGCATCGTCCCATCTAAGTATCTAGATTTGCCTAACATCAATTTTCTCATTAAATTGAGCGGGGCGGGATTTACAGTTTTTAATCCTTTCTTTCAGCCCAGGGCCCTGTTACCTATCACCTTACTCTGTAATTTTCCTGGAGGTGTGGCTGGACGTGACCAGGAGGGACACAGATGAGAGAAACTGGTGGCTTAAAAATTCATTTTGTGCCTCACCAGCTCGTTAAACATCTGGGAAAAACAAGTTTAATTATCTTACGGAATTGTTGCCCAGTTGTTTATAGTTACTTTTAAAACTCGTGTTACTGGCTGTACCAGCCAAATGTTACCGTCAAATGAAATCTTTTCCATCAAAGTGGCAGGAAGAGATTTTGCAAGGACTCTCTGTGTTTTGTGTTACATTTGTTTGTTATGAAAGAACTAATTTTCATTATATATTTGGAATACTTCGGGGGCAGTTTTCTATAGACTAAATAAAGTTTACTGAAGATCTTGAAGAGTGAAGCATGATCCCAAATTATCTCTACCTTCTGGAATTTCTGTTTATTTTATTCGGGTCTCAAGACCTTCTTCCGCATTTGGACGTGGGCATTTCAGTATAAGGATAATGAGCAGTAGTTCTGCATCACTGCTCAACATGGAGATTTTCCTAGTTTAGTGCTGGTGGAAATTAGTATTCGTTGTCCCTCCAGTGAGAGTGTGCTGGTGGTTTCCTTTGATCCTCAGAGGGAACGCTGAGATCCTGCTGTGCTTAAAAAGCACAAATAGAGTAAAAAAAATGATGATCAATAACTCTGGTAGTAGATGTTTGTTAGAATCGGGGTGTTACGCCAGCTATTTGTAAAGTGAGCCGTGTGGATTAAGGAAGCAGATTTTTTTTTAAAACAAATATTATAAAATTAAAATGGCAATGCCTGTTCCATTTAGCTCTTTTTAAAACGTATAAGCGATCGTGGACTAACAGATGTGCCTCCAGCTCTGTGATTTCATTTGCATGTGGGGCAACAGACTCCAGCTCTAGTTAACTGGAGACCCAGAATAAGAACCAGGTCAGCACCTCGCCCTGGAGCTTGGGAGAGGTTGGAGGACCCCCTTCTGGCAGTGTGGCCTTCTGCAGCAGAGTCCCATTGCCCTCCTGACCCAGTGTTGGCAGGTACTGAGCAGCACATGTCTGGGCAGCGTCTTTCTGAGTGATGTGCTCTGGGGCCCAACCAAGCATCTTTGCCTACTCTCCCCCAAGGCCCTGCACCGATGTCTAAAAACAAAGTATCAAATTGCTCTTTTGACTATAAATGAAATGATAAAACAGAGGCACAGCCTTCTTTCTCAATGAAAAAGTTAACCTCCCTGGTCATTTCTGAGCAAAATTTATTCTCTCCCCATCCATTATTATTTACATGGTCCTATTGAAATAAGTTGTAAACACTTCTGAAACAGAAACAGGCATCTGTTAACCCATAGATAGATTCCTTTGCTCTTTTTTTCTCCTGCTTCATCTCTCTCATTAAAGAAAAAGGCAGTAAAGATGGATGTATTATTTGGTTAAATTCACTTTCTTTTGCTTTTCTTCTTTATTTAATCCAGAAAGTGCTCTGTCAGGATATCTTTTATATTTTCATATAGCCTGTGAATACACAGTCTGTGAGATACTGAGTCTGTGAAAACAAAGCATAAGTAAATCCAGTGTATGAAAATCAGCCTGCTGGTTTGTAGCAGCTTGGCCTACAGGTTTGGTTAATGCGCTGAAAGTCAAATGTCCAGGTTTCTTTTAAGAGCTGCTGGGTGAGAGGATAGGATTTTGGCAAACTCTAAGGCTCCCTCCTATTACAAATCCTCAGTTATAAAGTTAGTTTTTATTTTGGTGTCTTTGTGGAATCTAAATCTATTTTAATCATATTAATATGCAGCTACAACTTAGCGAGAGAAGATTGGCATTTGCCTGAAAGAGTGATTTGTTGAAGATAAACAACTTGGTTGTTCTGGAAGAGAGTTTAGCAGCAGATTAGTTAGGTCATGGGCAGGGGGTTCTCTTGTTTGTTTGTTTTTTCTCTTTTTTACAGTATAATTTTAAAACAATGCATTCTCCGGTTACCTATGGAAGCCTGACTAACTCCCTTGCTGAAACTGAGAAGTTTGATTCTCTATTGGTTAATTTCTGTGATTTTACAATTTATTTTTAGGTACCAAAGGAAGAAATAAAGGAGAATTTACAAATCTTCAAGGGGTAGCTGCATCTACAAATGGGAAGATATTAATTGCAGACAGTAACAACCAGTGCGTGCAGGTATGGCCCCTAACTGTCTACCTCCAACCACCAGTGGTGATGAAATAGGTGCAGTTGCCTATTTTCCTACTTAACACTTGAGGCACATGGTGCAAGGAAAGCTTAGAACGCACGCATAGACTTCTGTTTAAACAGGACTGGCAAGTTCTGCCCTGTAGTGCAGACGACAGAGTTTCTGGCCTGTTTCTTCTGTGCGGGTTCTCGTTCAAATGATGTCATTTGTGTTACAGATATTTTCCAACGATGGCCAGTTCAAAAGTCGCTTTGGCATACGAGGACGCTCTCCGGGGCAGCTGCAGCGGCCCACAGGGGTAGCGGTGCATCCCAGCGGGGACATAATCATTGCAGATTATGATAACAAATGGGTTAGCATATTCTCTTCAGATGGGAAGTTCAAGGTAAGATTAACTACTGAGTAACCGCTAAACAGTAGAGAGAAGGAACAAAATTTTGCATTTCCTTGTCTTTTTCCTTCTTGAGGTCCAATAAAATAGTCAATAATTCTTTATATACAAAGACATCTAGACTATGGTACATCTAAGTTTTATGAGGTGAGAGTAACAATAATATTGTCATCAATCTACTCCTGTATATCCTAAATATGGCTTCATTTTATAAAGCAATTATGTGACCCAATCAATTTTTAAAAGATTTTATTTATTTATTTTTAGAGAGAGAGGGGAAGGGAGGGATAAAAACATCAATATGTGGTTACCTCTCAGGCACCCCTGCTTGGGGATCTGACCTGGCATGCAACCCAGTCACGTGCCCTGACTGGGAATCGAACTGACGACCCCTTGGTCCGCAGGCTGGCACTCAGTTCACTGTGCCACACCAGCCAGGGCGCCAGTCAATTCTTTTATACCATCATATGTAAGGGTTATTAAGAGGCAATTTATATTTTCCAAATTAACCTACAGGTTGTCATTTATGAAGTGGCTTCTACTTTCTCAGGCCCATGACAGGTATATGGGGAGAAACAAAATTGTAAGACACGGTCCCCTCCTTTTAAAAATATACAAGCCCCTTGAGAAAAAGAGATGAATACACAGGAAACAATGCATGTCAGCCTTTATTCCATCACACATTGTTTGGTACAATCTCAAAGCAGAGTGTTAAAGAATATAGTGTAAGAATTGGAAGGAAAATGGGGGCTGGCTTCACAGAGAAAATGCAAATTGAGCTACACTTTGAGGGGTCCCATCATTTGACATATTTACTGTCACTCCTGATGTCATCTTCTGTTTCTTCAGCAAGTGACCCAAGAGTAGAGAGCTCTCTGGTGATAACAAATGTCTCTGCTAAGGTGTCGTCAAAGAATATTATTGTCCAGCCCATTTTCTACACTGTCTACAGGGAGATTATGAGACCCTGTGTCAAAGGTGTTTTTGAAAGCCACATGCACCATGCCTTCTATATCCCCCCATCCAACCTTCTAGAGACTTCTTTTCAGTTGACAACATGAACTTTAACTCAGATTAACCCCTTAGAATCGTTTGGCAAGTTATATAACTCTCTCAAGCCTTGATAGCCTCGTATTTCAATTTGGGACTTGGGTAAGGATTCAATGAATTTTATTTGTGGATTTTGTATGCGTCCAATATGAAGTAGGCATCAGAAATGTTCTTTTCCAATGCCTGCAGTAAGTCTGTTCAAAAAATGAAGTCTGTTTGGTTAGCTGTCTATGATTTGGGCTTTGTGGCCTCACATGCCAGCTGCCAGTGGTCATGATTCCTTGTCTGAGAGTGGACGGTGCTCTTCCTAACCCATTCTGGAGTCCTGAAGACTGCATGGAGTTCACCTGTTAGTCTTTATGGGAGGCACATTTTCCTTTTTCAGGTTATGAGATCACTATAGTCATAGCATTTTTATTATTAAAAAAGTTACTTACACAATTACTCATCTTCAGATTGGAGCCCCTGTTTTGTGTGAGGCAGCGTCTTTTCGAACGAGGCAAATGAAAAGCTACTGTTTCTGATTCTCCCATAGTGCACGCGGTTCTTCAATTGCCTTGGTTTTTTTCCACCCTACTAGTCATGTAATACCTTCATTTGAAGCCCATGCACACAGGAAGGTCTCTTGCCTCTCTCTAATTTCCTTCCCTTCTTTCATGTCTTCATAATCGTATGTGTGATATGCTATACCCAAATATGACAACGTTACCATCAATAGAATAAAAACTGTACAGAGTCCTCTTGAAAAGATCTATCTAGTTAGGGGACCACCCTTAGACTCTAGCATAATCATGACCTGTTTTTTTAAAATTCAGAAACAAATATTAAGACAGGTATTGAAACAGGAGTTCTATATATATTATATTGAGATATTGTGTATCTAATATATTGAAACATTGAAACAGAAGAGAGAAGGGTTTCCTGAATTAAGCCTTTTTCATTCAGTGGTTCATCAAAACCCTAAGGGTTGAAAGATAACGAGTGAAAACACGCTAGTGCTATAAAGGGGTTCACCCAATCGTGATGTCCAGGACTACATACTGAGAGCTGCTCATTTTCTTTAGTGGGGTTCAGTAAAATAAAGCAGGGGCTCACGAGGACAAACCCTTAGCACAAATGTGGATTCTTCATATTTATCTCTAATAGTTCTAGAGATATAGCATCTTATCTCCTCTTTCTTTTACTCACTCACTTCTTAGCCCTAATACTCAGTCCCATCTGCCTGTAACTTTCTTTCCGTCTTCCCTCCTGACGTACATCTGCTGGCCCATCAGGAGCCTCCTGTGACTCCAGAACAGATACGGAAGTACCTGCCGTGAAGAAGTAGGAAATCAGGAGCAGCCAGTTCGGGTTTTCTTTTCTTTTCTTTTTTTCCCCACTGATAACAATAAAGACCCTTGCCACCCTATTCTAAAATATCTCATCTTTTTCCTCTTCCACTTAAGGACCTGTTTGTTGACCTACATACTTTCATTTAACAGTTCCAGAGCCAGGATCTAGAATATCTTTGCTTCCTATTCTGTTTAAGATGGGAGACATATTGTCGGGCCAAATGTTATTCATTTTCATTTTACTTGGTAGAATCTAATGCAGCTAAACTAGGACTGAAGGGAAGTGGAAAGAAAAGAGGTTTTGGTTTAACACTTAAGTTTTTCATTTAGACCCGCCCTAACTAGCTCTTAACTACACGATAGAATGGCAGTAGTCCTTTATTTTCTGTTTGTAAGCTACATAATTATCATCCACTTGGCATTATTGTGTGGCTGAGTCATTTTAAGTAACAACTAGTGTTCATAATGTTAGGTACTAATAATATTCTTGTTTTAATAACCAGAGTCTTCTCTCTTCTGATCCCTACTGACATGTCTTCTGTTCGGACATGACAGAGAGCACACAATTTCTTTGTACATTATTATGTTATAGTGTCTTTGATCTTGGGGCTAGATTGCAGAATCAGAGTCAAATTTATACAGCCAACTCCCTTGCCAGGACACCATTGTTTCCTTCCTGAGTAAATGTGTGTCTTTGTTCTAAAGAGTTCTCATTTATAAACATCCAAGAACAAAAGATCATACAAGGTCTGAACTTCTGCATACGAAAGCCCCTACCCTTGTCTTCATGCTCTTTTTTTTTTGCACATCTCTTCGTGTCTCTGTTGGGAAAGAAGATAATCCTGTGGGTCAGGTAGGATACCAGCTGAGTAGGGTAAAAGAGAGGAGATTATCTATGTGTCATGTGCTGCGGTTGACATTTTCCTTGATCCTTTGGAACCTGCAAGACCCAGGAGGTAAATAGCATAGTTGCCATTTTATAGATGAGAAAACTGAGGTTCAGACTGATGAAAGAATGAATGAATTTTGCTCTGAAATTTTGATCCTGGTTCACTGGGTGAACTGTGGTATCATAAAAGGAACTAGCAAATCAGGAGGTGCTAGTTTGGCTTTTCTTTTAATTTTGTTTTAAAAGACTTTATTTATTTATTTTTAGAGAGGGGGGAAGGGAGGGAGACAGAGTGGGAGAGAAACACCAATTGGTTGCTTCTCACATGTCCCCAACTGGGGATCTGACCTGCAACCCAGGCCTGTGCCCTGACTGGGAGTTGAACCGGAAACCTTTTGGTTCACAGGCTGGCATGCAATTTACTGAGCCACACCAGCCCAGGCATTTTCCTTTTTTTTTTTTTAAATGGTAGAAGTAAAGAAGATAAATTTAGTTTGATATTTGTTGAGTTTAAGGTGAAACTTGTAAAGTAGGCCATGACTAAAGATACGGATTTGAGAATCATACACACAGAGGTGGGAGTTGATGCTTTAGCACGAATGAGACGTTAGAAGTGTAGGGTTGCATTGTCCACTCTGGTGGCCGTCAGCTGTGCGTGGGTACTGAGTTCTTGAAACGGGGCTGGTCTGAACTGAGATGTGCTGTGAGTGTAAAATACATTCTGGGTTTCAAGGATTTAGTCCACTAAAAGGAATGTAAAATATCTCATCCATAATTTTTATATTGATTACATGTTGAAATGATCACTTTTTGTTATGTGGAGTTAAATGAAATATATAATTCAAATAAATTTTCCCTTTTTAGTTTTTTGATTTGGCTACTAGAAGACTTGAAGTTACATGTGTAGCACATGTTATACTTCCATCAGACAGCACTAATGCGGAGAGGAAACTTGAGAGGACTAAACGGAAACTTTGAGAATTTAGCTATTCAGGAGTTAACATTTTAAATTTACAAAGTGATGTTTATAAATAGATTTTTCAAATAAGCCTGTAGAAGAATACAAAATGAAAAGTTAGAATTTCCCTTGCCACTACTAGTATCTCTTCCCACGATGCAAATTCTATTTGGTTTTTTACTTTCTCCTCGAGGAACATGTTTCCACAAACACGTGTAACATGAGTGGGCTCAGATTATATTGATTGTTCTGTGTGTCGCTTCGTAATATATATGAGAGATTTTTTGTAAAATCACATAGAGATCTATTTTGTTCTGACACTTTAAGCCTCGGTGCCAAGGACAACTGTGCTTCTTGCTGTCCCCCTCATGTACCAGGCGTGCCTTCTACTACATGAGCATCTTGGGTGCTCTTTCTCCTCCCCTGTCTACAGCGACCTGTGCCATCGAGTTGTTCCACATGCCGTCTGAGATGGCTCGCGGGAATGCTCCCAAATCTACCGCGTGGAACACTCACGACCGGGCACTTCAAAACCGGCACAGTGGACACGTCTGTCTGTGCAACGCCGCTGGGACATCTTCGGGTGGCGCACACTAGGTGCCCCATCAGCATTTGCAGAATTAGTAAATAAACGGGGAAGGAAGTCAATGCTTTATAAGCACCCCAGAAAACGGAGCTGTAAAAGTAAAGGCGTAAGGCATGGGTCTAGTGGCAAAAAGGCATCCAGTGCACACTGTAGCCTACTCAGCGAAATGAATGCCATTTAAAATGCATGCAGTGTGTTTGATAGAAATAATGCTTTCCTCATGTTTTAAAATACTGTGAAAACTGGAACCATTTAGTCATCATTTTACCCTAGAACACTGCTAGAGTTTTAAAATTAATACATCAAGGAGATCATTGTTGAGTACCTATTGGACACCAAGAAGTACACGAGGCTCAGAATGAGTACATGGCGCCAGATAAAACAGGCATGGCTCCTGGCTGGGTAGAACTTGATTCTACTACAGTTCAAGGGCAGATGACTGGCAATTTTGATGTAAATTATGATATAAAATAATAACGATGATAGTTTCTCTTTTATGATGGCTTAATATATGCTATACTCTATACTAAACACTTTACCTACATTGTTTAGTTTCAATACATATTCTAAAAATACCATTGGAAATTACTGAGGTCCTTTTTGGCATTTTTAAATATATGAGGAATCTGAAGCCTAAAGACATTGCGTGCATTTGTGCTGTACCAGCTGTGTCCAAAGCAAGCGACAGACAGAGGTCAGACTCCTTATTCCTAGTCCAGGGGTCTTTTGCTATATACCAGACTGATCCCCGTTGAGGGGATTGCAGAACATTTTTGGTGGTGATTCCTTTAAAAAATAAGAATTTCATATAAATATCAATCACAGATAATAGATGGGACAGAGACAGTTTTCCAAGATAGAGAGCATTGGGGTATGTGTCACTGTGTACCCGTTTGCACATTTCAGCAAGTAGTTGCTAAGCAAAATGTCTGTCTCCGTGCTCCGTGTTGCGTCTTCAACCTCACTGCTGTCTTTGTCTCCAACAGACAAAAATCGGGTCAGGAAAGCTGATGGGGCCCAAAGGAGTCTCTGTGGACCGCAACGGGCACGTCATCGTGGTGGATAACAAGGCGTGCTGCGTGTTCATCTTCCAGCCGAACGGGAAAATTGTCACCAGGTTTGGTAGCCGAGGAAACGGGGACAGGCAGTTTGCAGGTACACTTGACGGTAATATGTAACCCCCCTCTTTATGCTTGCCCCTTCTGCTCACATGTGCATGATATTGGAGCGTGTTGGAGATGCCTCACCCACGCTCTGTTTGCTGGCTTTGGGGAAGGTACTGGGGATGAAATCTAAGTGAAAAGCATGGTTAGGTGCTTCTCAATGACGCCCCCACAACCCCCCACAGTAAGTTAAACTGCCATCCACGTGTGGCCTTTGTCGGTGGCACGTCACAACTCAGAAGTCTAATCTTCAAATAGTAATAGTAAATAACATATAAATTTTAAGATCAAATATTTCTAAAGAAGAATGTTTGAGAAACAATGGAGTAACTCCTGTTTCCACCTAGCTGGAACTTTATTTAAAGAGCCTGTGAATGAGAAATTTTTCACGTTTCTAGGTGATTGTAGGAGAGCAGGCATTCAGAGTATGTGCTGATTACAGGAAGGGCAGATCTTTTGTTTCTCTGCTTGCTGTACCACTTTGCAGTCACAAGCTTACTTAGTTTTTCACATCTGCAAGAAGCTGAAAACAGTTTATTAAATTTCCCTCTTAAAAGGGTGTTTTTTTCATTTAACCTTAATTTGCGTAATCTTTCTTTGTGCTTTGTCTCCAGTTCTGCCACATTCTGAATGTCACCAAAAATTATAGAGTGTAGGTTTTCTGTCCTACTTTTTAAAAAAATCTTATATATCGGGGTCTTTTTTCCTCAATGCTGAACATTACCATGTCTTTCCTCAGTGGGCCCTGAGGACCCTAAAATAACTAACATGTACTCAGGCAAGCTGGCAGATGTGACATTCAGATGGTGGTTTGGAGACTGGGTTCTGATGCTTGCTGCTCGTCCCCTCTTCCTTAGGGCTGCTGGAGCTTTTAGCTTGATCTGGAAGGAGTCGGAGTAGACAGTCAGAAGGGTAGAGTGATAGACATTCCATGTTACCTGCAGCCGGAGGTCTGGCTGAATTGTCTGTCAAGTTCTGAGGCTCACCTTATTTGTTTTTTCTTAAATAACTCAGTACTATGTTAAGTTTTATAACTGCTATGTTGCAATTATTTTTGTTGTGGTGGTCATCTCACATCTTTTTCCATCTTTATTGCAGGTCCCCATTTCGCAGCTGTAAATAGCAATAATGAAATTATTGTTACAGATTTCCATAATCATTCTGTCAAGGTACTGAAAACACATCAACTGTTCTTAACTTTTAACTGCTTTTATTGAGAAACTGGTCCGGGAGAAAGTAACGCCATGGTCCCCTATACACAGAGGACCTTAAGGAGTTAACGTCAAAGGGCGGATTTTGTTTCACCTTAAAGAGGCAGGTTTTCATTTGGACACACACACTTTGGAGAGTCAGGAAATTGAACAAAATATGTGGTGATGAGTCTCTTAACTAGAAACTGTGTAAATGGAGATGACTTCAAAATTAAATTTGAAAAAGCAATGGCTTGAACTTGGAGAGGCAGAACTTTCCGAAACGTAATAGTTTGTGGCTATTCAATAATAAAAACAAGTTCACTTTTTTCAATTTTCTGTATCATAAGGCCTTTCGAACAAAGTTAGATATTTAACTCTGCTACAACAGAACATTTGGGGAGGAAAGTAGCCATTGCATATGTTCATATAGCACACCTCATACTTTGTAGAATGCGTTCACACAGTCAGGGTTCCTGAGAGAGCATGCCCACCCCCTCTCCCCAAATAGTAGGGCACATGGTTCTTACTCGGTATGGGGGGAAGAAAGATTTGATCTTCGTTCTGAACAAATCAGGAAATTAAAAAGTGGTTCAAAATAAAGTTCTCACTCATGGAAATGAGAAAATATTCAGTAACATTCAAGACCAGGCTTCTCAAGATGGGATGCACGTTCCGTTGAAGGTACGCCAGGTGGTCACAGGCAGTGTACTGGCAGATGTTTTTAAGAGTCGTATATTTGCCTTAAGGGTTACCTTCTGATCATATCAACTGATACTGGCTTGCACTTACCAAAGTGATATAAAATTTTCCTTGTAAGTAAGCATATTTCAATTTTTTTAAGTTTGAACTTTAAGTTAAGGATAATAAGGAAATAGCATAGGTGCTATGGCAGGGACTAAGGTTTGTACTTGGAGACAACCACGGAGCAAGCAACATTAAAACGATTTGTCAGTGTTGGTAACTGGAATAGATGGAAAGGACTTTAACACCCACATGTACTTCCTCTTCTGTGTCCTTCACGGCTTCATTTCCCCAGCCCATTCCATAAGATTTGTTTAACCTGAGTAAACAGAAAAGCATTAAGCTTTTCTGATGGTTGTGCCAAGTCCCTCTGCAAAGAGTAGATAGAGCACAGTGGGCTGTGGAGATGAGGCCGGATGAGGGAAGCGGATGACCACTGATCGGGCTGACTTCCAAGGCTGCCTTCTGCCAGGCCTTCTCTCCTGAGTTGCTGCCAAAGTGGTAGAACTCCACCCCCACTACCCCCACTTCCCTCAATGCCAGTACGCCGCATATTCTCACCTGCTTGGGACATGTCTTGCAAAAGGGAAGACAGCACTGGGAAAAATCAACGGTAGGGAAGGAAGGAAACTGACAGCAAAGAGGCAGCAGAGACTGGGCTTGTGGCCCTCCTCCTGGGGGGCTCTCCCGGTCCTGTGCAAGAGCATAACCATCAAAGGATGGCACAGGCTGTTACCACATGCTGCCCTTCCCTCAGTTTATAGAGGCATCGTTCATTGAACTATATAATGGCCCTTCACTGGAAGAAAACCCATGTACATCCTGACAGTGCAAAGGCCAGCAAAAGCCAGCAGACGCCTGGCCACAGATGCTCTGCCCTGCCCCCTGCCGGAAGGCAGTGGTATTAGTCAAGTTGCTCTTTTCTACTAAGTACACCTGTGACCCCAGAGCCTTTCCTGTCCGCCGGGCTCCAGGCAGCCTCTATGAATCCTCTGGCATTGGTGTGTGGGATGCCCCCTATTATTTATCAGCCCTGCTGACACTGTAGAAGGAAATAAGACATGGAAGCAGACAAAATGCAAGGCAGATAGCAATAAATAATTTCTCACAAATTGGTACATATAAAGTTCCGTAAGTATCCAGAGGAAAAGAGAAGATGTCTCAGACTATCAGGGAAGCCTTCCAAGTGGAATGGTGTTTGAGGTGAGCAAATTTGGAAATCGGAAAGGGATTATCATCAATGTTATGAAAACATGCCATTAACACTTACTCCAAAAAGCAAAGCTATAAAACATGATTTCAGGTCATACTTCCACCACTTACTATGTTTACACCTGAATAATTTATAAGCATTTAGTGACATTTTAAATGGAGGATATAGGAAATGTGAGAAATTTATAATTACTGATTCTGAAAACTCTTCATGTTTCCAGTACAGTAGAGGTAGATTATTTTAGTTAAACTCAATTTTCCTCTTATTTAAAATCATTCTCTTTTTTTGTTTTGTTTTTTTTTTGTCTTCTCTTTGATAACCATTGCCATATAACTTTTATGGCTAGTTGGAGTTTTTTGTCTGTTTTTTTTCCATATAACACAGAGCAGTTAGCAATAGGTCTGGATTCAAGTCACTTCTCTCAATAAATGTAAACGCTATACCTTTAGGTCAGGGCTAACAAGTAGTCTGGTTAATTCTCTAGCTACCTTCATTGTGTGTTTCTTTTAGTGGCAAAACAAGTAAGAGTCCATTTGGCATCATCCGTCATTCCAAAATGACGCAGAAGCGCCCAAGCATTGGGATTATGCCAAGGAAAACCTACTGACTCAGAGAGAAATACAAACAAGCCAACAGAAGGATTATTTGTAGGGCTTAAGGGAAGGATCAGAGAATGATAAATTGGATCCTCACCTGCATACAGACACTCCGATTGCTCTTTAAAATTAGAGTGTTTTATGTGAAGGGAGATAAACATAGTCAGGAGAGATTTTTGAAACATGGTATCTTAGTATTGAGTTGGCCAAAAAGTTTGTTTTTTCCATGCAATGGCTCTGGTAGTGCTTAGTTGTCTTGGACTTCACTCAACAATTTTATTAGGTTGTATTGTGACAGCTGTCATATCAGCATGCATTAAAAATTATCAAAATTGGTGAATTTTTGTATAGCCATTTTAATATTGAAGATGGGAGAAAACACAGAATATTTTTGATGTATTATACTTTATTATTGAAAGAAAAGTAAAAATTCAACTGAAATGCAAAAAAAGGATTTGTGCAGTATATGGAGAAGGTGCTGTGACTGATAGAATGTGTCAAAAGTGGTTTGCAAAGTTTCTTGGTACTGTGGACTTTTTGGCCAAATACTTCTTTGCTGTGGGGCTGTCTTATGCCGTAGAAGATGTTTAGCAGCACCCCTGGCCTCTACCCAGTAGAAGGCAATAGCAGGAGAGAGCTGACATACTCAAAGTATCCAAATCAATGAAGTTATTGGTGAAAATGAAAAATGTGTCTTTTATTTTACAGAAAAAATGCAACAGATTTTTTGGCCAACTCATAAAATCGGGTTCTTGTCTTTGTCCTTTGCAAAGAACCACAGAGGTAACAACTTGCTTATTTGGCAAGTAAGTAATTAGTGCAGGAGGTGGTGAATTCGGGAAGTGGTCATGACTCTTCTTTATCTTAAAGTAAGTTTAGCCACTTAGGGATTGAAGTGTCTCACTTTCCCAGTATAGGTGACTGAAAGAGTCACTTTAATCCTTGCCGACCACAGAGATGGCAGTAGGAGAATCGCTGAAAGGTCCCAGGATCATCCTCACATTTGATCCATGCTCCAATGTAGTGCCTTCCCTCCGTTTCACCTTTGAGGAACCCTTCCTCTTCTGGTGCTTTGCCTGTAATACTTGCAGATTGCTCATGAGCCTTTCGGTATGTGGAGGCTGCATAATAATGCCAGCTTAAAATAATATCCTGGAGACATTTCAGAATCATTGAGTATCATCTGAATCATCAAGATAAAATTATGCTTACTATAGCCTTATCATTAAACACATTCAATCTCTCAAAATCAGTCATCTGTGTTTGATACATATACAGTAACATTCTAGTAATAATAGTAATGAGAATGTGTAGTTAACTGCAACACCCCACTGCTTGCCCAAATCAGATTAGAGAACTCGTGTCAGAGTTCTGTCCGCCTCCCTTCTCTCCATAGCCTGAGGGTCATAGAACCTCTATTTTAACTAAAATATATTCTGAACAAACATACCCACTGCCACCTCTGTCTGTCTCTGCGTGTGTGTGTTTCTCACACATGGTCGGTCTCCCCTGTTACGATTTGGTAACTCCTGCCTACTCTTTCTTGTTGTATTGACTTAGTAAAATGGTAATAAATTCTGAGCATCTGGCCTAACGAAAACCTCCTACTTTCTGACCCAACTCTCAGTCATTTTCCATCCTGTTAGAAATACAATGCTTCTTGAAATTTAGGTATTTATTTAAAGGCAGAAAAGAATAATATGTTGAACATTATAGCACTACTTTCTCATACTACGTTACATTTGTATATATTTATAATTTATAATGGAAGTGTTTTTGATACAAGTATTCACTAACCAGATATAAGCTAGAAGAAAATTGAGTTAACAAATAATAAATCAGATTTCTATGGTAAGTTGAGAAACCACAAGTAATATGGGGCCTAGTTTGTAGATCTTTTAAAAGCATGTCTGACATCATAGGTCTTGTGATAAATAACCTGCTCTGATAGGTGTTTTTAAATCCATAATGTTGCCTCAACTATTTTCATTTAAAATAAAGTAATTTAAAAACACTTTACACAGGTGTTCAGTCAGGAAGGAGAATTCATGTTGAAGTTCGGCTCAAATGGAGAGGGGAACGGGCAGTTCAATGCCCCGACAGGCGTGGCGGTGGACTCCAATGGAAACATCATCGTGGCCGACTGGGGCAACAGCAGGATCCAGGCAAGTTCAAGTGCTAACCTATTCATGTGGCAGGATTGGGGCTTATTAAAAGTGGAGAATTAGCGGTCCCCAAATCTTAACATTTTTCGTTCTTTATTTGGCTAGGTCACAAGACCATAGATAATCTCACAAGAAGTGCCCAATTAAGGAAGGTGGAGTAGGAAGAGTGTCAGGGGTTGGGGCAGTGGGGGGCGGAGAGGGGCCCGCCATATAGCGACAGGAGATGATTCGACTGTGGGTGGTGGGCACGCATGTAATAACACACATCATGTATCGTAGAAATGTACACTTGAAACCTATGTGGTCCTATTAACCAGTGTCACCCCAATAAATTTAATAAAATTTTTTTTAAAAGGCAATATATTACCAGAGTAAAACCCTCTAAACCAGGCATTTTGAACATGGATCCCACAGACCCCCAAAGGGGTTTGTGGATAGAATTCATGAGGTCCATTGAACAGAAATATTATATTTTTTTACTAACTTCTGATGAAAAGTTATCATTTACTTTAATTATGAATATAGGCAACAATCACAGTACTTTTTGTAATATTTATAACTTTGTCACCCAGAGAAATCATATAGTCGCAAACATCTCAAATTATCATTTGTGCTCATCACTACTTCACAACAAAAAGTTCTTATTAGCCCCGTCACTGTTTCTTGTTGTTTAATGTGTTGGTTCCAAAAGCACACATACTACTCTACTCAAAATTTAGTATCGTCTTGCCCTAGCTATACCTAGGGGATTGTGTCCATGCTTCTATTTTAACCACATCGGCATCAAGAGTTTTCGAACTCCTATGTCCTAATACTCCTTCAACTTTTCCTATGACACTCTGACTCTATATTTTGGACAGGTTTTTGATGGCAGTGGATCATTCTTGTCCTACATCAACACGTCCGCTGACCCCCTCTATGGCCCCCAAGGCCTGGCCCTGACTTCGGATGGCCACGTCGTGGTTGCAGACTCTGGGAACCACTGTTTCAAGGTCTATCGGTACTTACAGTGACGGCGGGCAGCTGGACCGCCCCTTCCGCAGGTCTTGCACTAGAAACTGGAGTGGATTTCTCGGCGCGGGACCAGATTATACTAGACTTTTCATGCTAGAAGGAATCATGGGTGAACTTTCCAAGGTTATTTCTGAATGTAATAATTTCCTTAAAAACTGCATATCTGATTTCTGTAATTGACCTTTAGGGTTAAAAAACCCTAGAAGGGTTTAGAAAGGTCAGAAGAGAGAGATCTCTTCTACTGAATCTATAAAAACTGCAAAGTTTCACACCTGTGATCTATGGCTTATAGGTCAGGGATTTATGTAGTTAAACTAATTTTGCAAATCAAACAAGCGTTAAAAGAAAACCTAGAAGATTTAAAGGTATTTGTTAATCCGGTGAACGGTAGCCTTTGCACAGAGCTTCCAAAAACAAAACAAAAACAAAATCTGTTGTAGTTATATACTTTAACCTCAGTCACAAGACCTGGGGGCTCTTCTAACCTCACTTTTACACTAGGTATGACTCTTGTGACATTTTTTTGGTTATCAACAACTACATATAAATTACTTTAGGAAAACAAATAAGACTGTCTTACAAAATCCTCTCACCTGTGATTAGCAGGCCTCTGAGTTTAGCACTTAGAAATAAATGCAGATTTTCCATCCTTCCCAGGTTAGATCAAAGATTTTTTTTTGTGTGTGTGTGTTCTTTTCACCTTCTCTCTTCTGCTCACCTTGTATCAAAAACAAAGTACATTTTCAGGGAAACCTGAAATTCCTAATGCTTTGAAAAGCATATTACAATAGTAATGGTACCTGCTGGTAAACAGCCCAACTCCAGGTCCATGCACTGGAATGTAATCAAGAGAAAGTTAGTCATGTTTTATGTGCCATGTTCTCACATGTGTCTCTCCTCTTCCACTTCATGAAAGCGAAAGGTTTACCTCCTGCAAAATGTCAGCACATGTAATAGGACACCAGTATCCTAGGACAGAGAGCCATAAGTAGCCCTTTGGAGGACGGATGGTGTCAACCAAAGGCATGTGGTTGAGTAATGGTTTCCCCTTAGAAAGCAAGTGTTACCAAAGTTGTGAAAGCATTACAGGTAAGGGCATGTTGTGGTTATTTATCGTTGTCTAATGAATAGTAGAGGCATTAAAGGACTATGTATACATGATTAGGGTAAGGTAGAATGTATCATATATATCTATATATATATAGCTGAACCTTTGGTGTATTGAAACAGGCAGCACTCGGAAAGACAGGAGCATCACGCAGCCTTTCTTCACCACATTCCTTTACGGAGCAGCTTCCGGCCATCCTAGTAGAACAAGCCCTGAAGCAGATTTAATTTTTGCCATTTTCTAGTCATGATGGTATCAGTTGACTTCGCATCAGGAAATGACCTTCTGGTCTTTCAAAACTAAACACAAAAAACAAAAACAGGTCAAAAAAGAACAGTTGAACTTGAGTTACTTTTAAAGGAAATATAAATGCATTTTGAGAAATGTTCAGAATAATTTAGTCAATAATTAATCTGTCATTGATACTGTAAAATAAGATGTGATTTATTTTCACTGCTTAATTTTCTACTCAGTTCTACCAAATAGGATGTCATGTTTGGCATTTTCAGTAATGACTTTGGGATCTTTTCCACTGAAAGCACCTTAGAACTGTACTGTAAGAAAACATGGCCCATATGTATAATTATATGAATGTGATGTTTATTGCTTATTAATTTATAATTCAGTCATTCTCTTCTATAGGAATTTTTAAATTTAAAAAGGAAATCTAGTGACTTCCCATTGTCTATCAAATTTATGCCCAAATCAACCTCTGAAAAAAATTTTCAGAAAGATTTACATTTAGATTTAGTACTTTTTTAGTTAGGTAGAGTCTTCAAAATATTTAAGATTGTGATAAAGTTATAAAATTCAATAACATTTTTAGAGCATTAAGATACTGTTTCCTAGCATTAGTGAAATAAGTCTTTGACGATAGATGCTCATATGTAACAAGTGCCTGCCAGGCGCCAGGAGCTCTTCCGGGCACTGGGGACATAGTGAAGGAGGAAACAGACAATGTCCTGCCCTCGTGGAGCTTACACTCTAGGGAGGGAATTTCATCTTGCCCTTTATTAATATTCTGCCCTTTATTAATATTCTGCATCTTGCCCTTTATTACTCTTCTGCATATTCCGATAAGCTAGGCTTTTGATAGCTCCTAGACTATTTAAAAGAAAACTTTTTAAATTGGTTAAATTAATTTTAGCTTATTTTCACAAGTAAAAATGGCTTCCTGTTTAGATTTGTCACAGGCTATTGAACTTAAGACTAGTTTACTTAAAGGGTTTTTTTTTTCACGTTTAAATTGTATGTGTGAATTTAGAAATTAACCAGCCATCATACCGTATCATGCTGAGTATCTCAACTAGGAGATTGAAGACAAAGCTAATTTTTTTTACATGTCAATATTGGCACAAACTGGAATGAAAGAATAGATACTTTGATTCAGACCTGTTTATCTGTTCCTAAAACACATGCTAAGGGCACTCCAGGAAACACTATATTTCCCCCCTAGATATATAATCATCTATGTTAAAATATACATAACATTTCATATTTGGATACATATGTGCATTTACTGTATTTCCTGGTAAGCATATTTTGGGGGGAAAGTGCTGCTAAGATACAAATAGGCAAGATTTAAGTGAGATTTTGTTACATTGTATGGAAAATGGTTTCTGGTAAACTGAGAAGGATATTAAAGTAAGTGACTTTGTTTCCGGGCTCCCATTATTGCTTGATTTCTCTTTGTCAAGTGTACAGAACCTGTCATACACTCATGATAAGTAGCACTGAAAAGTTACCCATTCAAATTTCCCCTGGGCACTAGGGTAAAATATTGCCAGTTAGAATGTAAAGGTCAATGGCACTGCATTCTCTCCCGATACAGACCTCCCCTGCTGGACATGGGGTGGTAGAGAGTCACTTGACCATTCAGAAACACACGAATACAAAGCCTTTATGACTGTTCGCCATTTTTAATGGTACTTAGTATCTTGATCAAACTTTTGTCTCCAATAACTAAACAAGCCCCCTAGTTCCATATTTTTATTCTTTGACTAGATTTGAGGCAAATAAATACTACAGGTCCATGAAACTAGAACACACTGGCTCCTACTACTAAATATACAGGGTATGTCCTAACATGGAGTGAACTGGAACAGCGGTACGCTAGCAAGTGACAATGGACCCTTCGCATTTAAGGGTTCATGTAAATGCTTTGGTAATGCCTCCTGAGTTCATTGGAAGGAATGCCAAATAAACATCAGGTCCTCTTCAGATTGCTTCAAATGGGAAAAATCTTTGTACGTTTGGACTCTATAGTATCCTCTCTATTCACCAGCTTCTGGAAAGGGGGGAGTATTTTTAGTTTCATAATTTTTAAAAAGATGTTTCCAGGTAGGACAAAATTAAAGCTATTTGCTGCAAACATTATCTAATTTTGCTTAGACCCGAAAGTTGTAATACTGTTGCATTCTGTAAACATTGCAGGGGTTTAAATTTTACAATTATTTTAATATTTTTGATAACTAGGAATCTAGTATTGCCATAAAGAAACTAAGTGCCCATTAAAGATTTGTTTGGTATAAATAAATAATTTTTTGTTTGTTTTAAATGACAGTAAGCTACAAATCATGGTGTTAATAAACTTTCTGAAGATGAATTGTGTGGCAGTGATTGTGAGGTTTGTTTGTGGAGAACGTATGAAAGCTATTAATACTCTAAAGCCGATGAATTAATTGGCTATGTTGTTCCAATGAATGTACAGCACTTTCATGGACCTTTGAAAGCAGCACAGCCTTAAACTCGCTTTTGCTTTATGACATGGAATGTTCTGTCATCCAGAGTGTGTTTTTGTAATAGTATTCTTT